>JANHGL010026271.1:0-16403 GCA_024611195.1 Ceyx melanurus | reverse complement strand
GTTGTGGAGTCTCCATCTCTGAAGACACTTAAGACCCACCTGGATCTGTTCCTGGGCGACTTGGTCTAGGTGATCCTACTCAGGCAGGAGGGTTGGACTAGATGATCTTCTAGGTCCCTTCCAACCCCTAATATCTGTGATTCTGTGAAATTCAATTGTAGAAACAATTCACTTTAGTGAGGGCAAAATTATACCTGCATATTAACTAGTGATTTCCTACCTACTTTTTCTGTGACAGTTCATTACAGGCAAATATCAATTAGATAAAAGCTCCTTCCATTTTTACAGGCATTATTCTACTTGTGGATAGCATTTTTAACATGCTGCCACCTGGAGAACTCAGCAGTTTGAAGGTACCCAAATTATTCTGCCTTGCTACCAAGCAAATAGGCTTCTCTATGTCATGCTGGTTGTGTTCCTCCACTAACACTACCTCTAGAAGAAAGAGGTTAGTTTTCATTCTTCTGGCCCAATGCCAGACTTCTGTGCACGGTTTAGAGAAAACACCAAGGTTTACATAGAAAGCAATTATAATGCAATCTCAGTAGGTATTCTCCTTATGCACCCTACTTTTGTTGTCCTTATGTATATACTCAAAGAGATGTCACTGTATTAAAAGAGCAAAAGGGACAGTCAAAGAAAACCTACCTCCTCTATTTACTGATGTAGCAGTAAATCTCTCTCATCAACACACTGGATATTATTTAAATGCTTTCATTCAATTTTTGTTTTTCTAAGTTAGAAATGAAATTTAGAATTTACATCAAGCAATTACACAGTGAAGCAATGACCTGATAATAGAAAAAAATATTTCCTTATGCATAACAAACAACTGGCAAATTTGTAGGTTTTAAATCCTACTTGAATTCCTACTTCACTTAAAATCATTTTACTTCACTGTTTGCAACTCATAGAAAGTCCTGGTTGAAATATATCATCATGTATCAGCTGAAGAAACAGGTTATCCTTGAAACACACAGAAAGCTGCCCTGGAAACAAAGCAAGTTGATTCCCAACCAGCATTTTTCTTGAGTGCCACTGTGGTGTAAATGAAGTGAGTGGGATTATGCTGTCCTAACCAATTTAACCAGCTGTTTCATCATATTTGGTATCAGGAAGATACTAAAAAAAAAAAATTAGAACCTAGAATTACTACAGTTAGACTGTTAAAAAAAACAAACCCAAAAATTACATTTATCTGCAGCTCCACAATTAAACCCTGGGCTACAGAGGATCTGTGAATGTTAGCACACCTTGCAGTACATTTGCAGATCAATTATTTTCTGTATCACTCCAAGAATTATCTTTCTTTAATGGAGAAACCCTTTGTGCTGCAGCTTGACTCATCTGCCAGTGAAGTGCCTAGATACCATAGGGAGGATACAGAGGACAGTGTCCAGAGCAGACGACATCATCTGCAGCTAATTTCCAGTACATTAATCTCATCTCTATTTCATCTTTCATATACTTGTTCTGTTAACCATTTCACATGCCTGTGCTATCCATTCACTTCCCATATAGTGCATTTTCCATTTGCTTCCCTCCCTTATATAAATTATCTTGCTATGCATTGTCTTGTACTGATGGTATCTGAAAGCTGCAAACATTTTAAGCTCCCTGTATCCTTCTCAGGTTCCCTTTCCAGTGGATGTAGGCAGTCAGGCTCCTTTTCATTCCCAGCAGCTCTCAGGAAATCACTGTGGAAAAGGGCTAGTCACCAAAAGTTTAAATTTCAAATAGTAGTAACATGTGGTGGGAAAGATTTGTCCTCTCACCCTAAATCACACATCCCAGTTTGACCCCTTATATACTTGTCTGACGATCTGCTAAATTTCAAATGACATATCAAGCTTCCAGTCCTGGAGTTAACTGAAAAGCACAGGATGTTCTTCTATTCCCCACCTCAATTTCGTACATGCATTCTTTCACCTCCACTTTAACCTCACTGCCTGCATTCTGCACTGGTTTTCATCAGTGTTTCTTCAGTGTTTAACTGCACTACCTACAGAAGGGAAGTGTGGGATCCTTGTCCATTGCAAAGAAAAAAAACAGACCATCACTAAACACAAGAAAGGATGCAACCCCAAGAAGAGTAATCTATTTTACATGGCTAGAGCTGTGCAAGACAGTTTTCATTTCAGGATAAATTACCAGATTAGTTCATCCACATGCAAAAAAAAGTATTGTCTAAATTATCATAAATTATAATAAATTATTTTTTTACACAGAGCTAATTTACATGTCATCAACTAAGCACTTACTGCAGCACTAAATGGAAGACTTAGTAGCTGGTTTTCCTGGATTCCTTAGTAAAACCTGTGGGAGTTTGTACCTCTGCTCTGCAGCCACACATGCCAGTCCTGGCCAGGCCATGAGCAGGAGCAAACTCCACACTCAAAGCTGGCACAATTCCAGCTGCTCATGGAGAAAGGAAGTTTGTTTTGCTGGCATTACTGCAATACTGCAATGTGCTTTAAATTGTTATCTACTGAGGGCAAGTACTAGATACACAGGACAGAATGTAAAGCCTTTCCAAACAAAACAGCCCCACAGTTGAGATGTTGAACTGTGACTTCAATTCAGAATTTGTTAAATTTGACTTTACTGAGTTCAAAGTCATTCTTCTTGCAGACCTCTAAGATGTTTAGGACAACCTAAAGACTTCTCCATTTCTCCACTCCTGTACTCCCCTTTTCTCCTACTCTGACTTCTGAAAAGTTACCTCTTACCACTAATATACTTCAACACTGGCTCATATCCTGGGATAATCTCCTATAATACAATAATCATCTGAAGCCCAGAGCCCAAAGACATTTTCACAGTGGCCACACCTTAACTTCATCCACTGTAAAGTGCAGACAGCACATGGAATCCATACTGTGAGCTGGCTTGCTAACACAGTGGTTAGAATAATGTGGGTTTTTTCTCTTATTCATTTGGAAGCAGGTAGTTGAAACCTGAGTTAGAAGATCTAATTGATTCTAGCCATCATCAATTTAGGGAGAAGTTCAGCACAGAAGCAGCACATAATTTCACCCTAGGCACAGAAATAACCCTGGTGCCCTAAGTCATAAAATTATCTGCTCTTTCACAAGAAAATTTGGATCAAAAATAATGCTTTTGCCTTAAATATCCTTTAACCAGATTAGGCAAAAAACCCATTTAGATAGTAATTAATATTTGGAAGTGTCCACATACCATAGGATGAGCAAGCTTCCAAAGTATGCATGTGAATTTCTATCAACCAAGACAAAACCAAGTTTATTAGAATAAGTTTGTCATTTGACAGTTCATGCAAAATACTGTCAACTGCACAGGTAACTTCCTTCAAAACCTGTGAAAGCATTGATCTGATTTCCATGAAACACTACGTGGTAACTACTTCCCCTTTGTCCACTCTCATCTCCAGCAAGCTAGGAGGTGAGCAGGAAGGCACCTTCCTCGCTGGCATCATCTGTGAACACTGGAAGTATAATTTCTATTTCTCTATGCATTCATTTTGTTGTCAACATAGAAAATACAGGTGCTCTAGAAATTAAAGCTCTTGAGGAGCTCACATTTGTTATGTGGAATTTTCTTTTATAAACTCTAACCTTCTAGCAGCTTATTTTTATTCATCTTAAAAATTTGTCATCACATTCTGCATCACAATTTCAGTTGCTTTCTAAAAAGTGTTTTAAACAAACTAACAGTAGTTCCACAAATATCCATAGTATTATTATATCATAATATGTATATTATGTGTAGATACACATTACAGGAGAAATCCTAGGGAACTAGCAATTACTGTCTTTTCAGCAGACAAGCTTTGTCATTTGAGCCCATGCAGATGGTTTCTTGACAAAGAAATCTAGATTTGCTAGCTGAATGTAAAAAAGAAATAAATTTCCAACACCACTGGCAGTTTTTCTGCCCATCTCTTACAAGTTTGGGTTCTTGGCATGTATAAACACTTTCAAGAAAAGCCACTAGAATAATATCTAAAACTATCTCGTTTGAATTCAGATTCAAAAATTCTGTCAAAAGGCTTCTCTTTGGCAACAAGCATTAGCTGGAGTATTACACATTAAAGAATTTCTAATGAACTGAAAGGGAAAACAGACTTCCAAGTATTTAGGAATGCGCAATGTTAATACCTTAACAAAGACCAAAATGAACCATAAGCAATTTTTATACCTACAAGAAGGACTATAAATAACATTACCTGTTTAGCAAGTCAGTTGTCACCACTGATGTGTCTGACAAACAAATAATAAGTGATTTCAAAGTGGCAGCCTACTGATCAACTTATTCCAAGCTCCATGTACACTCAGACGAGCTGCAGATCGGAACGAGCATCACTTCATCCAAGAGCAGATCCCCTTGGATATCAGTTCCAGAACAGTCCAAAGTAAAGGCTTTCACCTTGCCAGAACTGAAATGCCAGATGTCCTCTAAAGCCACCTGCCTCCAGGTCACCTAAAGCACCACTCCAACTCAAATCCAGATTACATCTTAACGCAGGCTCAAGAGCCAGAAAGGTAACCTGCTAGGGGCTTTCTTTTCCTAATCATGAGCTCCCTGTTCCTTTCTTCTTCGCTTGTCTAAAAAGGTTTATGTTTAGCACACAACCCTTTTCTCCACACGAAATATAGGAGGGGTTTATGAAGATTTTTAAAATCAGAATTGCAGCCTGTCAGTTTTCCTTCACACAGCTCTGAGCCCAGTTGTGAATTTGTGGGGGTGGCAGTGGATGTGGAGGGGAGTCGCAGGCTTCATTCTCCTGATTGGAAAAGACAAGCAGCAGAAAAGGATCTCAGGTTTGTAAGAGACAGGAAAGGCAACTTGAACGTGCACATCACCATGGAGCACACCAAGTGGAAGGTGATGTCTCTCTACATCACAATGACATCACTCAGCAGCCCAAGGGTCAACAGTCTGAAACTCCAGGCTATTTTAAACTGTAGCTTTGACAAGTAGGAGATGGGCTTTTTTTTTTAAACCAAGAAATGGGTCAGAGCTCATCAGCTCACAGATATTTTTATGATCCAATCAGGAATTTTGAAAACAGGAGAGCTACTCCTGAGCATACAGAAAAATGAGCACTTTCAGCATAATCCCTAAGTATGCTTTATGAAAGGTTGCACATAATGAACATAATCACATAAGAGGCAGTTCAAAGGCTGCCTACTTTTAAAAACCTGAACAGGTGGTTCTGGAGCATGACAGATTGATGTCCTACCTTCATACTGAAACTCCTATTCCATTCTGCTATTTTCAGGATGACTAGACCCAATGTTTCATTG
This sequence comes from Ceyx melanurus, assembly GCA_024611195.1. Classification (NCBI taxonomy): domain Eukaryota; kingdom Metazoa; phylum Chordata; class Aves; order Coraciiformes; family Alcedinidae; genus Ceyx; species Ceyx melanurus. The sequence goes on along the minus strand of JANHGL010026271.1, from coordinate 11,118 downwards.
CATCAGAAGGTCTGAGCTGAGCTTTTAGCTACAGCATCATCCTGTATTTAATTTAGTAGACAGTCTTCCTGAGATTCAGTGGAAGACACTGAAGCTAGATGTATGGAAGGCACAGTTTTTCTTGCAATATAGCTGCAGTAAGGGAAGCCAGACATGGAACTGCCTTACCAAGGGACACAGTGACCAACATCATGAAGGCCACAATGTCTTTTTACAGCACTCAGTAGTGCCCTTCCTTCTTGCCCTCAGAGCAAGGGCCAGGTGATGATTTTCTTGAACACCAGTAAGATTTTGGCTTCTAAAAGCAGGAGATGCTGTTTGGGTAGCAAGGTTGGCTGGGAAGAGATTAGATCTACTTAAAATGGGACAAAAGCATCTTCAACAGGTTTGCTGGCTTAGTGAGGAAGGCTTTAAATTAGGTTTACTGGTGAATGGAGATCAGAAAGCAAAGAGTGAATAAGCAATTGAGGAAACAGGGCTGGTATCAACACAACAGGATCACAAGGGAAGCTCCCTTCCTGCAAAGGTGACACCACCAGAGCACCACCTGAAGTGCCTGTACATGACTAGAAAGCACATGAAACAGAGAATGAGTGAGACCTGCAGAGCCATGTGACTAGAATGACATGAAAAAGATAGACTATCTCACAGATCCCCATAGTGGGTGGATACAGGCTCTTTAGGAGACCAGGCTGGTATTCCCAGAGCTTGTGCACATCATAAATGCTCAATACATATACAGCTTTGCTACAAAATTGGTGACTGGGGGCTGGAAGCTTATGGATCAAAACTAAGAGGATGCCAAAAGGGATACACATGGTGAAGGTCTCCTACGGACCCCCAGGTAAAAATTCCTTTGAACAGAAGGAAGAGGCCTTAAAACATAGGCTTTGCTTCTCACCTTTATACAGGTGGATGGGGCTCCAAAGCATTGCCTTGGAAGGCAAAAGGGCCCAGGAGAGCTGGCTGAGCTTCAATGACAACCTTATAAAATCACAGGAGCGGTCTATTCCAGTGCTCTAGAGTGAGCAAACAAGCCAGGAGGCCAGTTATACTTAATAGATAATGACTGAATAAAACAACTGCTCAAAATTGAAATAATATGGTTGTGCAGTATTTTTCAGTGGAAAAGTAGAAGAAATCCACTACTTCATTATTCCCCTTTTGTCTTCCAAGCAATTAACTTCCATTCATGTTCAAAACTGAGTGAACCAGCTAGGAAATCACTTCTCTTCCTACTCAAACCAAGTACACTCTATAGTCTGTCTGAAGCCTTGAAGGTACCATTAAATCCACCCTGCCCCTTCCAAAGAGTCTTGGCATTTTACACTGACTTGAGAATACCTGTCAAAAATAATGTAGACCTTTATCTCACCTGGAAACAGACTGTAGAAACTTGCAGGAAATACACCTTAAATGATAGATAACAATCTGATAAAGGTACTGTACTGAGACTTGGGCAATCAAGGTTAATTATCTAGTGTTCTGCAGGGTCCCAGCTAGACTCAGAGTTCTTTTATAGGAGGCATAGAAAACCCACCCTTGACCCTGCCCTCTTGTCATGCCCATGAGACCTACCAGGACTCTGGGGTGCCAGCATAAAAACAAGGAGGGAACTGTGGGAGATGACTGATCCAGAGAAGGCTCTGGGTTTTAGTAAGGCTTTTGGTAACTGTTCCTCACAGAATCTTCTGGACAAGTGTTTTACTATCTCTCTGACTGGCATCTGTACAAGTTTCAGATATAAATGTACAAAGAAACAAAATTAACCTCAGCATGGCAGAAACATGCAAAATTTATCAAATTCTTCAAGATTCAGAGTGGAAATCATTAGACCCTTTTCCACGTCAGACACCTCTTTCTTTCACATTTTATGGCAGACTAATTGAGTTGCCAACATCTCAGGGGGTAAGGATGGCAGCAGCTGTGCAAGATCCACCCAGATGTGGATCAGACTTCCCTTTGAACAAGCACCCTTTTGTGGAAGTTGTTTTGAATTTACACTGCCAATTGCTCACTATCAGAGCTGGAATCTACTAATTCTCAGGATATAGACCAACTCTGCCTTTACTAGGACAGCATTTTAAAAACACCTCTAAACTAAAACATTTGGAAAGAATGTCCTTCCTTTCTATGATAAGAATGGCACCAGCAATTCTTACACATAAATTTCCACAAAAGCATTATATAATTACTGAAAAATCTATATCCCTCTTCCCTTTACATGACTCATTATTTCTCCTGATTTAAACAGAGCCAAGACCCTGTCATTGCTACCTGCCAAGTCCACTGACCATCCTGGTCCAAAAAGCTGGGAATAATTCTAGGTAAAGTAAGCGCTATATCCTCCTTCATAAGGGAAACTCTTCAGGCTCATTAAATGTTCATGGGTTTCACTTGACATACAGTGGATGGCACAGATTAGAACATCGTTGAACCACCATAAATTTCAGGCCTAATTTGTGAGAAGTTAACATATCTCTCCAGATCAAAAAAAGGATGCAAATTAAGCTTGCAGAGTAATGGAACACCAAAGCTACAATTATACATCAGGCAATGCAAAAACTCCATCAGCTCCAAAAGCTTGACCGTACACTTAATTTGCACTTCTGCTTCCACATTTCCAATTTTCTGGCCTGAAGACACTTTGAGTAGGGAGGATATTGTTTACTGTGAGACTCAAACTCACATAAAAATCAAAAATATCAAACTTCCAAATAGAAGTTCCTAACCCCTGAGTTGTAAAACTATAAAAGCCTCCAGATACAGCATCTTGCTCAAAAAATATTATTCTTGTCTGTTACATTTAACCAATATTACCTTCTGTCAGACCCCATGGCAGTAGATCTTATGCATTTGCTATCAAACCAACTAAAAGCAACATGAATGTCTTATTTAATATCTAGGTGTAGGCGGGTCATTTTTTCTGCTTCCTTCCATTTAAGGGATTGCTGGGAAAGGGTGTTTTGAGTTTTCAGTGCTAATATCCAGAGTATGACATGGTACAGACAACCTCTGCTTTCCACTGTTGACAATAATTAGTCAATCTTACTTCTACTTAATGTTCAGAGATTGAGCACTTGTCTGGAAAGGGCCCTGAATTACAAGAATACAAAGGACTCCTTCCCTTCAAGTAATGAGGTCTTCCCAGATTCTTTACTAGCTCAGGGAACTAATTAGTGAAATAAACTTTGTCTTGGTTTCAGCGAGAACAGAGCAATTGTCTTCAGTCACTTGACTTTTCAGCTCACTTCTTCTCAGCCCCTGGCCTGTCTGCAGCCAGCAGCTGTTGGCACAGGCAGTGGCTGCTGCTGGCAGTGACAACACCCCATGGTTGGAGTCAGTACCAAGGTTGGGGTGCAGCCCAAGGCCACTGCTGGGGCTTGTGCAGCACACTGGGGGTGCAGAAAGTGAAAGGCCAAACCTGCAGGGAGGAGTGGCCAGGACAGGGGACCCCAAACTGACCTACAAGGAATTCCATCCCACATATAGTATAAAGCTGAGGAATCAGAGATTGATCTACCCACTCCCATTCTTATTTTTACCCTGACAGGCAAGCTTCAGAGGAAAACAAATAATGATTTTCAAGCTTTCTCTTGTCTGAGGTACAAGCAGGAACTGAATCCCTTTCAGGGTAATTCACAGTCTGCAAGAGCAAGGAAAGCATCCCCCCATAAGAAGGCAAGCCTACATACAGGCTAAAAGAACTCAGGCAATCAATAGATAACCAGAAATGCTACATCACAAAATCATTTTACCTAAAAACTTAATATTACAGCATCTGACTACAAATCCACCTTCACAGGATCACAGGGTGACAGTATGTCAGGGGTTGGAAGGAACCCTGGAGATCTGAGAGTCCACATCCCCTGCCCCCCCACCAGAGCAAGCCCCTAGATGATAATCTAACCCAGCACAGGGCAGACAGGAACACAGCCAGGGGGATCTTGGATAGCCTCCTACAACCCTAGAGAAGAAAATGAAATAGCCTGGCTTGAAGCACTGATAGGAAGCAAAATGCAAGAACCCACAGTCATTTTAATATCTGTCCCCCTCTGGAACCCAGTTAAAAGTGCAAGCTGCTTCCATTCTTTTGTTAGTAAAAGGCCACACATACAGGGGAATTGCTTATAGCTAATTGATCTGGGTCAGTGGGAGCCACCAGATACAGCTACAGTTTTTCTGTAGCAGGGGAAAGGGCAACTATTTGAAGTAAAGCCTTGGGGGTTTGTGTTTGTTTTCACTTCTGACCAAAGGATAGTCACTTCTTAATAAGCCTCTAGCTTAATATAACAGGATAACAAGGGTAAAGATGTCTAAAGCTTGGGCTGATGCATGCATGCAAGACAAAAATAGTATGTGCTGAAGAGCTTCTGTGTAAGAAAAGCAGACAACAGAACAGAGCAACGTGCAGAAGGGGTGTCTATACCTTAGCACAACATGCACATTCACACTCACTGCAGCTCCAAAAGTCCAGACCTTCTATAGCAGACAGCTAACAAAAACCTTTATGGATGGAAATACAACTCAACAGGAAGGATCTCTTGTAAATAGCTGTTGTTTTGCAAATGCATCTGCAGGGAAGGAATCTCACTTGATTTCCAAGGGTGCCTCTGAAGGCAGGACAGATACACACTGAGGTTGCTCAGGAGGAGTGTGCAGGTGTGTACAAACAGCCTGTATTTATTTTACTACCTTAATACAGCTGAGAACACCATTCCTTCTCAGTAGGCCGTTTCCATTTTTTGCTTTAGAGGATTCCCAGGAAATACATGAAAACCAAGCACAATATTCAGGCATCATGGCAAAGAAACATATGGAGAGGAGTGTTTAGAAGTTGCTTTTTTAAAACCAGACAAATATGGTAGCTGCTGTAAAATAGTTCACAGGTTTTAAGTGCTGTGAATAGTCTTCGAGATGCAACTCTGAGTGTGAGCAGGTAGACAAGGTTCAAGAAAAACTGCATTTGATCCTTCAGCATGTATCATCTGCCTATTTCTGGGGTAGCGAATAATAATATGTCCACAGTATTGCAAATCATTAAAGGTGTGACACATTCACAGTTCTGCATCTGGAGTCAGAGTTGACAGGATTAGGTTTAAATTAGTCAAAAGGAAACAATTAATTGTTTATGCAGTTTAAGAGACTACTGATGCACAGATTATTTTTTAGAGACAGAACAGAGTTCTGCAGAAAGAAAATCTCTAGATGACAGATGGCAGCCATTATCACCCAACGTGCTTCTGCAAGGCACTTCACTGAGCATAGTACAGGGATATAAATAAAATGGGGACTAAGAACAAAACCTGCTAGTAGAGACAAACTAAGGCCACAGACATTACCTTTGGCCACAAAACACCCAGGGATTTAGTAACAGCAGATAGGTGCAGTTTCTGCATACATTAAGGGAAGAGGAAAACTCTGTTGTCATTGCAGTAAATGAAACCACTCAATGTGCACTACTGTAATACACCCCAAAACATGAGAAGCAGTGGGAAACTAAACAGTCTGGCAGGACGCACAAATGTAGAGGCAAACATTCAAATAAATATTAAATTTAAAAGTATGACTTAGACTAGTCCAAAAGGAATAGTGCTTAATAGCAAGATGCTGCACTCAGAAAAGAAATCCAGAGAATAACAAGTTGCCCATTTCTTTATTGCACTGAAAAAGACTTCTCAGAACTTGAGACACCTCAATCCAAGAGAGATCTGGAGGGGCTGGAGTGAGTGCAGAGGAGGCAACAGAGCTGGGGAAGGGCCTGGAGAATAAATCTGATGAAGAGCAACTGAAGGAGCTGAGACTGTTTAGTGTGAGGAAGAGGAGGCTGAGGGGAGACCTCCTCACTCTCTACAACTCCCTGAAAGGACATTGTAGAGAGGCTGGTGCTGGTCTCTTCTCACAGGGCATTAGTGATGGAACAAGAGGGGATGGATTCCAGCTGCACCAGGGAGGGTCAGACTGGGCATTAGGGAACAGTTTTTCACTGCAAGAGTAGCCAGAGCCTGGAACAGGCTGCCCAGGAAGGGGGTTGAGTCACCAGCCCTGGGTGTGTTTAAGGGTTGTTTGGATGTGGTTTCGAGGGCCATGGTTTAGGGGTGAACTTTGTAGAGCAGGGCTAATGGTTGGACAGGATGATCCCAAGGGGCTTTTCCACCCTGAATGATTTTATGAAACAAAGAGCCCATTACTGCCTATTAAAGTGGGCAGAGAATGACTTTTTCTGCAAGCTGTATAAAGTGAAAAGTATCAACAACGACTAAATACCAAGGTGCAGATGATCATCTTATCAGGGCGTGTTTTCAAAGATACAAGTATCAAGATAACACTGGCAGGAACATTATGCGACTATAAGACATGATGACCTTCTGCACTTATGCCTCAACTGTGGCTTGGGCAGAGGTTTGGGCGTATTTAAGTGTTCCAAACCATGCTATGAGGGGGATGAAATACAGCACTAACTGCTTTTATTCCTACTTTGGGATAGTTTGCTTTAGACAGACAACTGCTGCTGGTAAAAATACACAACCACTGCTCCTCATGCCCCTGTGAGGAGCCTGCCTGTCACATCCTGTGTTCACAGTATGACTGAGACAGATACAGTTGTCTCCTCCCTTACTGATCATGAACATCCATTCCTGTTCCCCTCAGATCATATGGAGCAAGAATCCCATGGAGATGTCGGGCACAGGTGCTTCCACTCAGAAACAGCATGGAAGAGCCAAGTACTCTGAACAGCTGAAGGTTCAAATCTTAAATGTCTGCTTATCTGCAGCAGGTTTAATGAATTAGAAAATCAGTCCAGGTATTAATTGAATTACTGGGCCAATTGAACACACAAGGCTTAGGTTTTCAGGGAATAGCAGGCTGGGGAATGCACATCAAAAGGAGCAGTTGAAGCTAGATTTATATCTGATCATAGTTTTGAGTGATTCAGAACCTAGAAGCTTCCTACAGGCTCACAGCCTTTTGAATTGCATGCTCTGAAGAAGCACACTCAAGGAAAGTTCCAGAACAAGCATTGCATATATAAATTCCATGTGGTTCCTTTGTGCCTAGTTATTTGTGGCAGGACAAGTACTGTTTTTCAGAGGATCCCCAAGACAACACAGTGGATGGCTAGTGAGCAGTCATCCAGATTTTTTTACCTCATTGAATAATAGGCCAAGATTTATCTCTCAGAATTTGGAAGATAGTGTATTTCCCAACAGTCTCTTCCAACTACTCAGCAGATATTTATTTGCATTCAAAAAACCCCTGCAAAAGTAATTCTACCCAGAGGCTTCACATAGAGAGCTGAGAACAGATAAATTTAGAAGTCCAACCCAGACAAACAACAATTTTTCAGTGCCTGGGACCTCAAAAAAAAAAAAAGTTTGCATGAGCTCCTACCACAAGCAATCAAATGCTGCATAGGACTCCACATCCTATCCATCTTGCCAGTTCACCTCCTGCACCTCTCCTCTACCTTTCCCATTGCCTTCTCCATCTTCTCTGGACTCCTTTCTACCTGCACAGCAGGTCCTCAGGGGAGGATCCATGTACAGAAAATCCCAGCAGCCAGCTTGGGGCTTTTACCTGCCCCCCATAGTAATCCATCATAGCAAATCACAGAATCCATAGAATGTGGCAGGAGAAATGTATCCCATTCTCATGAAGAGGCTTGTCTAAAGGCAGCCTTCTCCAACTTAACTCCATGTTTATGTCACAGAGCTGCATTGAGAAAGGGACTGAGCTCCATAGCACACAACTCTCTTTGAACCCTGAGAAGCCTCACAAACAAAGTGGGTAAGTTACCCAACAACTACTAAAACCACAAAACATCTGCAGGGCTTTGTTACCAACACATAGTTCAAGACAGTGACAGGGTTAGACTTACCTAATAGGAGGCTCCAATCCAGAGAGCTGCTCCCCAGGGGCAGGCAAGCCAGCAAAGGCAGCCTGAGCACCAGCTGGAATCAACACGGGAGCCAGAGCTGGGTGCTGGTAACAGAGCTCACCCACAGCCCCAAGCACTTCAAGGGTGAGAGCTGGGTCCAGAGTCCACCTAGAAGTAAAGGATAGGGATCCAGAAACACAACTGGAGACAAACCCCTGCAAGGAGCCCACCTAAGAACTACACCACCTACAGCAAATGCACAAGGTCACCCAAGAGAACAACACTGGAGACAAGCAGACTTACCCCAAAGCTCAGACTAGTGCAAAAGGCCCAGGGCGGAGCTTAAATAGGACTTGTGGGCCCATGGGTGTGGGTGGAAGTCCCAGGTGAAACTGATCTTGTCAATTAAGGCAATTAAGAAACCAAAAGACACTGAAAGTTTGTTGCTCTCCAGGTGAGAGTTTGAGGCAGCTCTGTAGCCTACCATGGGCGGTCCCTGTGGTGTAGAGGGTGGCTTTTGGCACTGTTTGCACATCTCTGTGTGTTGGTTTCTGTGCTGGGTGGAGGATTTATGTCCCAGTGTTGCCCCCAATTTTGTTCCTGCTGTAATGTCACTCCCTATTACAGAAAGGATCTGAAGGTGCTGGAATGTGTCCAGAGAAGGGCCATGAGCATAAGCAGAGGTTGCAGCACCTCTGCTGTGAGGACAGGCTGAGAGGGTTGGGGTTGTTCAGCCTGGAGAAGAAAAGGCTCCAGGGAGACCTTCTGGTGGCTTCCAGGATCTAAAGGGGTTCCAGGAAAGCTGGGGAGGGACTTTTTAGGCTGTTGGGTAGTGATGGGACTGGAGGGAATGGATTAAAATTAAAGATGGGTGGATTCAGATCAGACATGAGGAAGAATTTCTTCCCCATGAGGGTGGTGAGACACTGGCACAGGGTGCCCAGAGAGGTGGGGGAAGCCCCATCCTTGAAGTTTGGAAGGCCAGGCTGGATGGAGCTCTGAGGAACCTGCTCTAGTGGGAGGTGTCCCTGCCATTGGCAGGGGGGTTGGAACTAGATGAGCTTTAAGGTCCCTTCCAGCTCTGAAAATTCCATGATTCTGTGCTCACCACAACTTACACAGATAAAATACTGGTGCATAGTCAGGAGAAAAGATGCTAGAAGGCTGCATGGGACGGGATTTTGTACCCACATGAGGCAGTTAGGCCATGTTTTTCATTCGTTTAAGAAGCTGAGTAGCCATGGGCCATGTCTGCAGGAGAAATGCAGACGCTGCCCCTGTTAATTTGGCACTTGCAATTAGTGCTTTCCCAAGCAATGCTGCTCAGTAACTGCAGTCAGGCAAACAACAGATGCTAACAAGGTGGCTTTGCAGAAGCTTAAGGCAGATTTTTGTGCATGGTGATCATACCTCAGGTATATGATGCTTGGCAGGTGCCAGCATTCCTGCTTTTGTCTTTGGCTTCTCCTCGGTTTCAAGTCTCCTGTCTGGATACCTGCCACTCTGCAGTCATTCTCTGAGGATGCTGCACACAGAGCAGAGCTCACCCAAGTTCTGAACATGCTTGCAGGAGCCAGAAACTTTGGATTCTTAGAAGTGGAGCTCCTAAAAATAAAGTTTTAAAAATTAAAGTTAACAGTTAAAGTCTTTTACCAAGCATGCACAAAGAATGGTTGCTTAAGGATTTATTATTTAGCCAGCTAGGACAGTGCCTGCACAAAGAAAAAATGTCTTATCTGTATTACTACTTGTAAACACCTATCACAGAAAAATTGTACTTGCTTAGTCCAAAAACTAGAAGGACTAAAAGGAATCTCTCAATTCCTTGACTGAAACAACACTTTCCTCAGACAGAGATCAATACTTTTGGTTGAAATGTTCTGTATCCTCACCCTTCCCTTTCCCTGAACGTAAATTTAGTCCAGGTGGAAAGTTTTGGCACACACAGCCAAAGGTGTTTAAGCAACTGGAAACAGGATCTTAGTGGCAAAAGTCACCTTGCTATCAACCTGCTAACCTCACCTGTATCAAAACCATTTGACATGTGCTCAGTGGTTCCTTCTGTCTCAGGTTCTTTTCAGAAATACACAAAATTTAAAGAAGAGAAAAAGAGATGGAGGGAGCTACTACATTTATTTTCTCTTGACTGCTCATTTCGTAGCCTCCTGGTAACACAGGCAGCTTTCTTCTCACTGAAATTAGATGAAATGAGCTCTCTGGTTCTGCTGCAACCAGTTTCATTCCCACCTTCTGCCATGGTACTTTGTGGGTTTTAATACCACTAATAAAGAGAGATACAGTAATTCTATTCCCTAGAATGCCATGTTTTTGTTTACATAACCCGGTCATTATCTCTCAATCACTGTTTAATTATCTCTCTCCGCAGGCTTAAGTCCACGATGTTTGAAAACCTTTAGGCATCTGAAATGGAAGCACAAATGTTTATCTTTAATCTTCACCTTATGCTAGTACATAAAAGCAGGAGTAGCTACTCATTTCCTCACGTCTCCTGCTGCATGAACAGTTACATTCTTAATTTTTCTGGCGGGACTTTTTTGGTTGCTGCTCAGCTGTGAGGCTACTCTTTATGGGGTTTAGAATCCCTGAAATTAATGCTGTTGCCTGGGACACACACTGGCAGATAGTTCTGCCCTTTGATTTTAAACAACAGAGTCAAGGCATTCAGAGAAGAAAAATCAGCTTTTGTTCTCAAAAAGAGCAAAGAGAAGTATTGAGAAAGAAACCTATAGAGGATGTTTTCATACATCATGAAACCTGGGATCTAGTTTTCTTAAAGGGATGAGCACCAGAATTTGAAAGCATCCCAGTCCTTTACATTCTCACAGAATGTGACAAACTAAATGAAATAATTTCACAGCTGAACTCTACCAGGAGACACCATGTCTCCCATGCATTATTAATTGCCGGCTAATTAAGTATAAAACAGTACTTGTGGCACCACACCACTTTAAAACTGTGAACAGAGACCCTGCTTCAGATCATCTCTACTAGGATTGTTGTAATTTGGAAAGCAGTTCAAAGAATATTTTTTCAGATGACCCAAATAATTTTCCAAGGATGTTTGAGTGCCTTGGTGAGACCCTCCAGATCCCAGAGCTTTATATCCTGAACCTGCTATGTCTGGGCTTGGATCCCCCAATAGTCAGTTTGGGGTCCCCTGTCCTGGCCACTCCTCCCTGCAGGTTTGGCCTTTCACTTTCTGCACCCCCAGTGTGCTG
>JANHGL010026269.1:10976-38868 GCA_024611195.1 Ceyx melanurus | reverse complement strand
AATATATCCTAGGGGCAAATACTAAAGTATTTGCAACTGGCAGATGAGATGCAGAAAGCAAACTTTGGGGTGTATGATCTATATGGATGTTGTAACAGCCTAATTTCTGGGTTCTAAATCTCTGTTCTTTGATTTGAACTTCCCAGCTTTTGTTGGCTTATAATGTGCAAAATATAATAAAAAAACTGTTTTGCATGTACTAAACCTCTTTAAAATTTGATAAAATGCAAAAACAACTTAGTTATTTTTAGGACCTTTCCCTTCCATCCTCCCAAAATGTATATGAGTGTTTTGGGAAAATGTTAAAAATGAAAACTTTCTCATAAATGGATGGTTTGCTTTTTTTGTTGTTGTTGTTTTTCAGGCTATTTTTCTAGATTTTTATACATCATAAACCCTTGAAAATAATAGATTATAGAGAAAAGGGTGATACAACATCAGCTATGATCTATCACGAGGTGCCATTCTAAAAAAAAAATAAATGGTTAACTCCTTCTGGGAACCTGCAAATACGTTGTGATGTTCATGCACCATCTGTTTTCTTTCAGTCCAAAAAACGTGATGGTGGAATTTGTATAGTCTGAGTGTCAGTCTAGATTAATTTATCAGCTCCATAAACTACAAACATGGACACAGAGCTAACCAATTTCTACTTCTTTTGTCAGTAGAGTGCAAATTGTCCTCGGGTAGAGGACAAATGCTTATGTTGATGGTAGTTAACTTTGGAATGAGAAGGTTTTTCTTGAACTATATATTTTCCCTGGGCTATAATTGTGCTTTGGTGACAAATTTGAAGTTGGCGAGTCAAACACTCAGGAATTCTGATGTTGCCTTAGAAAACACAACTTTTCAAATTTAAAGGCTTGGAAAAAACTTTTTAATTAGTCCTTAGACTTTGAGGCTCTAGGATTTGTCTCGAAATCAAATTAAAAAGCCCCTTAAAAACATAGCTATGATTTTCACAAATTAGTAGACATCCAGGGTCTGGGAATTTAAACAAGCTCTAAAAATTAGCAATTATTTTGACAAACAGACCTTTTCAGCAGTTAGCTAATCAGGGTCACTAGTATGTGTCAGATAGCAGCTAGAACTGCAGTACTGAGCTGGTAGCTCTTTCACTTCTGCACACGTGCTGAGCACTTGGGGGGGTCACAAAGCTGACACGACTGCAGATACAGGGAAATTTTATTGGTTTAGTGCAGCTATCAAAAGTTATTGACCAAAGAAAACCTCAGCAGCTAAGGATGGATCTGTTCAGAGAACTGCTGGCTGAAAAAAGCAAAAGGATCTCCCTCCCCCAGCTCTGCAGATGGAGAATGAGTGAAGCATAGGAATTTCAGCTGAAGTTAATACCATGTTGGCTGACGCACAGGCAGCTTCAATTCTCTTTAATTATTTCAGAGTTAAGTGACAAAGTATTTAATCAGCAAGCTAACAAGTGCAGCAGCTGATTGCTCTGTGCGTGCATGAGCTTGTGTGGGGGTGTGACTGAAAAAAAAGTAAATAAAATTACTTTCCTTGCTTTAAATGAAATGGGATCCCTAATTTTATTATAGCTGAAATCAGTTTAGAAGCATGATAGACCACTAAAAATTGATTCTATCTTGTTTTATTCCTTTAACAAAGTATTTCATTGAAGAAAATAATACGGTAATCTAACTTTTTGGCTTCTCAAGGTATGAATTTAGGTCTAATTTTCGCAGCAGCTCTGTGAAGGGAGTGATCCAGCAGGCTTATCTTGATGTCATACTGTTGAATTTAAAGCTCACTTCTTTCTATTTGCCACTGATCAGATTGAAGCTTGAGCCTCCTTTTCTTAGAAAGGTCTAGAAACCATGATCCAAGTACATAAGCTTATTAACTTCAGTATTACAATTCATTACATCGAGGTCTTAAGATAAATACTGTGAAAACCCTTTAACTGCTGCAAGCCACTTAGCAGCTTACTAATGCAGATTACCATCAATATATCACCTTGCACTGTTCTGTAACACCACGATTTTCTGTCATAGACACAAAATCCTCTCTCTAGAGCTTGTAGTTGCCTGTGAGATTGTTACTCTAATGCACTGAACTGAGAACATGTCAACTGACAGAGGGTGGATTGTAGGGTCCTTTATTGACACCAAGCTTGTGGATTTCTCACATGAGCTGGAAATGGCCTGTGGACCTGCTCACTTTCAGAGTTATTAGTTCCAAGCTGAATTATTATTGTACCTGCAGCTCCATGGACAGAAGGGAACCCAGGTGTTAGGTACACAGGGGGTAGAAGTGTCCTAAGTGAATTCTGAAACTAAATCAGACTGCAGACAGTGGAGTTGGTGGAGGAATTCAGACAAATATTGAGGCTGTATCAGTATGGAGAGCAAGCTGGGGAAAGCATGAACTCAAATGGGCTTTGAAATAAATGAACCTACTACTTTAATAGGAGGCAAGTACCTAATTGAGAACTTCCTTTATAAGTCTCTACAGAAGAAGAGACCTTTCAATAATCGATAAAAAAAGTATAACTTGCAAACACAAAATGACCCTTCCTAGCTGAGTGGCAAAAATCCTGAAAATTCACTGACGTTTTTCTCATTGGTTTCAAAAAGACCATATAATTTATGTTAGAGGCCATCCCAGAAACACCATTTGAGCTCAGTAATGGGGAGCTGAAATAATTCAGAGGTCAGGACTGAAGCAGCTTACATGTGAATACCTGTTTTATGGTGGGGAGTGGTACAGAGCACATCACCACACAGCCCAGCTCAGTCCTGGCAGCAGGAAAGTGGGGCACATCCCCACGGATCTTCCTAACTGCCCATGTAAATCCACACCTTAGGCAGTGGAAGTCATCAAACACCTCTATTGTTTTCCTTGCTCCTGAGCAAGAACCACATTCCTGGGAAGTTCATTTTGCAATTTACAGTAGAAGTTCTGAGACAGACAGACATGGAAAACAAACCCTTGAATATGGAGCTGACAGGTTTTATTTAAAAAGCCAGCATATGCAGTGGCTGCACTTGTATCTGCAGTGTTCCTCAGCTGACAGGCAATCTAGACTGTGGTGTATATTAAAGAGAAGGAGTTTTGGATTTGGAGTTTGGTTCCTTTCATACAATTCCTGTCACACTGAGCATTTTTAGACAAGCACTGGTTTTGTTTTTCAGTGAAGTCTACAAATACAGTTTCTCTCGTGGCTTTTTATTTAACAGCTCACTGAAAAAAAAAAAATCTGTATTTAGCTTAAGTCTGGCAGCCTAGTTAGGCAAGTTTACTTGCATTTTTTTCTAGGCAAGTAAAATACCATCAGAGTTGATCATAAAGCCCTGCCTGAAGAGACTACAGAAATGCATGACAGAGTTTTTTATGGTTTTAATTTAATCTCAGAAATAATAGCCAGCAAGTAGAATGGTCTACTTAGCTACATAAATAATATTCTCATATTCAGAATTCCATTGAATTTCTCAGTGACCTTACAAGGATCAGTTGATAACTGCAAGTTTTCTCAGGCTAATGTCAGTCCTCTGAGGTGACAAAGTAAACGGCCTGTTCACAGGAACTCATGTCAACTTATGTCACCTCAGTCAAAAAGAAATGTATGTGTAAGAAATATATGATTGAAAACCACTTGCTCTGGACCCCAGTTCAAGGAAATATTCTTAGGAGAGCACTTAAACACATTGCATGTGTTTACAAGAAGAAGTAGGCTGCAGATCATGTTTGAGATCTTTCTTGAACTAAGATCAAAGAAAGTGTTTGTAGTACTGATTATAAATCTTCCTGGAACTTTGAAAAACAGAAAACCTAACAAAAAGAAGGCAAGCATAATTTTTGTAGAGTAGTGATCCAGAGTCAAGGTGTTGCTAGATTTGTGTAATAAATAGCATCAGCTAAGGAGTAAGACCATCAAAGTGGGGAACTGATTTAACTTGTCTGGAATAAATATTCTGTGAAAGGTACAGATAAAACACTCTGTTTACAGAATCATTCTCTACAGATCAGAACAGCCAAAAATGGTGCACTTCAAAAAAATTCAGTTACTAAAGAGGTGATTCCCACAAGAGTCAAAATGTTTACAAAAGTCAAAATTTTATTATTCAAGATACATCAATTAAGGTTTCCTGTAAGACTCTGTAATATTTTGTTTCTTTGACTCATATGGACTTATAAATATATTCCTTACAAGTCTTTGTTATATGAATTCAGTGAGTGCAATTGTGAAAAGAACAGAAAATAAGAATATGGCAAAAATGAACTAGTTTCTATTCTTTAGCTGGAAATGGCCATATTTTTCACTGCAATAAAATATAAGGATACAGACCCATGAGACCAAAAGTGATTGTAACTAGGAAAATAAGAATATGGCAAAAATGAACTATTAGGATTTCCCCCCAAAGTAGGGACTGAATGCACATACTCTGACAGAGAAATAATCCCAGGTGGTAAAAATTTCTTTAAACCATGAGATGACAAAAGGAAACCTGGAGTCTGGCACCTGAGTGATTCACCTGATCCTTATCAATCCACAGATGGGGCTGATTTAGCTGTGGCCAATCAGGCCATTTCCCAAGTGTTATCAAGGAGTTTGCAAAACATTGCCGAGGGAGAGATTTTAAGAAAAAGCTTTAGAAAACAAAATATTTAAGATAGGAGTTGGGTTGTGTAGTTTCTGGGTTTGTAAACAGTTTGAACTTGTGAATGAAGCTACGAGGCTTAAACGCCTGGAAGAGTCCCAGAAATCTGGTTGTTTACTGACTGGTAAGTGAAATGGATTTGTGATTTTAATCCCAACCCCACCAGTGTGTGTTCAGATAATAAATCCTGCAGTTAGGGCTACTTGTGTTGTGGTAATCTTAAGAGAAAATTCCTCAGAATTGTTTAGAACTAATGCTAGAATACAGAAAATAAGGGGCAATGATCACCCTGTCAAGAAAGTTTCAATTTTGGTTGGGTTTTTTTGTTTGATTTTTTTTTTTTTTTTTTTTTTACTAGGAGCTATTTCTGCTAAAGATTACAAAAGGACTGACTTTGTGGAGTATTATTATTGCATGGTCTGAAAGGCTGTATTGAAATAAGCATCTAGGCACGTGAAGAATTATTTCTCAGCAGGAGAGAAGAGTTTCTGGAGTAGGAAAGGATTTGTTAGCAGTGCTTTGCCTTGTTACAGTGAAAATACTCTGTTTTCTGTGATTTATCTCTGTCTGGCCTAGCCATGCAGAGGTGATTTCATGGCATCTTGGTGGATTCATGACACTGTGTGGTGTGCAAACCATGGAGCTTGTTTCCATTGAAGACTGAGTACAGCAACCTAGTGAACATAGACACAAATGGAAGTGAGAAGTGCAAAGGGAAATTATCATTTTGGAGGGATCCTCCCCTAGATTTTTGATGTTCTTATCATACTGCATTGGAACATGCCTGGTATGGAGGAAATATTTTTAGTATGTGCTCATTTTTATTTGGTTAAAATGAAATATTTAACCTAACTTTTTAATCTGTGTATGTGGACGAAAGGTAGTAAACAGGACAAAAGGTAGTAAACAGAAGGGGGACAAGGACAGGGAAAGGGGAGAAAAAAAGAATCTCAAGGAAGCTGAGCAGCTTTCCAAAGCACAAATAGCACCATCTACTTTGTGGATCAACTGATTAGCTCTCTCCTAATCACATCTCAGCTGATGAACTTTGTGCTCTTCCTCTGTCAGAGCCCTCTGTGGCTGTTCTATTTCATTCTTTAAGAAGATTAAGTGGGTAATTCTGAAGCTCCATAAAACCACCTGTTGTTTGGGCCCTTGGATAATATGCCTTTTGAGGCAATGCTTTGAGGGGTCAGGAGGATTGTGAATAAGCTCACTTATTTGTGGACCTGCTGGTTGCCAGCCTGCATGGGGCAGTGTGCTCTGTTTGTAGCAGCATAAGCAGCTGACCCTTAGGTAAACTGGGCCCAATAAACCTCTCTTTCCTCCTGTTTTCCCCTCTCTTCTGTCTGCAGGAATGCTGCTTTCACCTCTAAAATTGCATTTGCAGAGAGATCTTCCCTTCACCATCTGGCTGTTGCAGTGTTTAGAATGCACTGGGTGCTGGTGCATCAGGAAAGGTCTCTTGCAGCTTGCCAAGAACAGAAATTCCAATAATAAATTAATAATAATGAAAAAAAAATCCCAAACGAACAACGGCAACAACAAAGCCCACAAAAAAAATACAAAAGAAAAAAAACCACACACCCAAACCAACCAGCTAAACAAAACCAACCAAACCACAAAGCAACAAACAAAAAAAACAACCAGAAAAGAGAAATGCATTGGAAAGGGAAAAACAGGAAACCAAGAATGGGATGCAAATCTGTGTTCTACTTAATCTGCTGGGACACAGTGGCAGCCATTCAGGCTGGGACATATTTCTGTAAATCACAGTCTGACCATCCTACTCAAATGTCAGTCACTACCAGTGAAATTCCTAAATTTAAACCTAAAACCTTCACTCCAGAGGAATGTAGAAACTTCGTTTTTTTTTCCTATCCCATTTTTTTCAGAATCCTAAAAGGATGGGACATGCAAGAGACAAGTCAAATGTTCTGGATTTCCTGCTCTTCTGCTCTGCCAATGTTTAAGGCCACAATCCAACACTATGTTAAGCCTGTGCTTAATTCTAAACATCTTAATGATCTGATAGTAGTAGCCAGGAGTGTAGCTGTTTGTCTGCTTTGATTTAAAGACTTCCTTAAATGCATTGCTGACTTTGGCCTTCTCTACCACAGGTTAATACATTACGATTAAAAATTAATCAGTTCAGTGGTATTGTCATCCACAAAACTCTCTCTGTCAATCCATTAATATGAGGCTTTTCTCGTCAGTATGTTTATTCTTCCCCATTTCCCCTTTAATGAAGCCTGGGCAGGGGATAACTTTCAAGTTATAAATGGTAGAGGTGTTTCAGTTAAAGGTCTTATATTAAGAATGTCTTATACTTAGTGACTTTTCCTATGAAAATACTGGCCAGACAATGATGCCCTTAAAGTAGTTTTCTGTCTTATATATCTGCCTATTCTGTCTGAGTCCACAACCTTAAGTCAGTCAGCAGGTTTCACTCTGATTTTCCTGCACTAGGGGAATAAATCCTGGGAGTATTAGTTGCACACTGTGTCCTCTCTCTGTGGTGACAGGTAGAGCTACAGCTATTTGCTGCAGTTTGATTGTTAATACAAGATTCTGTGAGCCATGGGTGCCAAGAAAACCAAGCATCAGCTTGTTGGTGCTTTTCTGACTGTGGAAGTCTGATTGCTTAAAAAAACACCCCAACCAAACAACTAAAATTGTAAATATATGGTAATTGTGTTTGATTAATCTGTTCCTTCACTTTCTTTGTCAAGGAATGAAGGGGTCACCAGATTTGAGCATAGAGAAGTCACTTCTGGTTGCTCTTCAGTTTGATACCTAGTAATCACAATTAATGTTGTGTGCATCTTAATTGAATATTTTATATTGCAAAATGGGTCGGTGTGATTAGCACTTATGCTAGAAATGGCTTAGTAGAAAAAAATAGTCTGAAAAATGTTTTTGACAGGATGTTTTAAGTGGCAGAGTGAGAGACTAAAACAAAAGGTTACTGATTGCAAGAATCAGGTTGATCTGTGGTGCTGAGGGTAAATGGAAAATCATCCCATTCCTGACACTGAGGTGTGGGTAGGGTTAATAGCAGGAGTATTTTTCCACAGTGCTCTTCATGCTGAGGAAGCTTGGAGTAACCAAAGGTAGGAAGGTGTTTTGATTGACAGTTTATTCATCAAGGCATTGATTGCTTCCTGCCATTCAGCTTGAAGATAGGTTGTGAGTAAAGAAGTGTCTAATTTAAATTCCTTTGTGATGTGATTCCCCTAGAAAGGCATGAAGCCAACAGTTGAGATAGCAAGAGAGTAAAAATTTTGTTTTCCATCGTTTCAAAGTACCTGTTTTGCATGATCAATTTATAAACTCAGTTCTGGAGTTTTGTTCTTCAATATAGAAGATATTTTGTTCTTCTTGCCTAGGTATGGCTGCTCACTTTGTGCACTGGTGCACTAGAAGTTTTGTGTCCCATATTCTCCATAAACCAAATATTTTCTACATTGTGGGCATCTTTTCCTGTGTTATTCAAAACCCTGTTTTCCAGCATTTCTATCTCCCAAAGTAAGTGTTGTAACTAGACTGTCACAAGGGTAGTAAAATCCCAAATGTCTTGTGTGAAGGGTGCTTTTAAAGCATAAATTAATGCTGAGCAACCACAATTTTTTATCCTTTATTAGCTTATATTACTCATGGTGTAATCTCCTCTAAGTCAGTAAATAAAACCTCGTCCCAGAAAGAACTCTAAATTGTATCTTGAAGAATTTCACAAGAGTTGAAAGGTGATATATTTCAAAGTACTGTGTACTGGGTAGAGCTGTGGCACCCTCACAGGAGAGAGAAAGAGCTGCTGAATGTATATAAAGAGCACTAAAGAAAAGTTCACTTTTTTTTTCCCTGTGAATTACTAGTTTCTATTCTTTAGCTGGAAATGGCCATATTTTTCACTGCAATAAAATATAAGGATACAGACCCATGAGAGCAAAAGTGATTGTAACTATATTTAATACAGGCATTTGCATATTCCAGATGATAAAAGGATCAAATGAGACTTCTTGTGGATCAGAATAAAAGGATTTTTCAATATTGTGGTCATTAATTCTGAGGTTTTACATCAAAAACTCAGAATTCAAGCAAGTTTTCTTCATGTCTAGGTATTTGTAGACATTGGCTGCAGCTTCATTTAAGTGTTGTGGGTTGGGGGAGGGTTTTTGTATTTTTTTTGGTGTGGTTTTTTGGGTTTTTTGGGGGGGGGTTTTGTTGGTTTGGTTTGGTTTTGAAGTGGTGAGGAAATAAGATCTATATGGCTTGAGATAGTCAACTTCTGCAGAAACAAGCCCTGGACCAGGGAAGAAAATCATTTGTTGGTTACTTTATTTCTCATTAAAGCATTTGGCTGTGGAGAGTGTGTACACTGGAGCAGGATCATTTCTGAATTTTTATTATAATTCTTTCAGGAGGATAAAAGTTGACCACAAACTTCTAGTTGCACAGGGGCTCTGGTCCAAAGCAGCAGATAAATGCAGCCACCTTCACACACCTGCTGGTAAGACTTTTTTTACCTAAAGAAGGTGTAGAAATCCTCCCTGGTGAGATAGAGTACAAGAAATAATAGATCTAGAGTTAGCAGTGTGTCCAGAAATTATTTGAATTATTTTAATTTACTATTTTGATAATTGAGGCTAGACTTCAGTCACAAACGTGGCAAACAAATCATTTCACTACGTTTGGGAACAATGTGAATAACTCTGATGTGATTTATTACGTGGCATTGAAAGCAATTTTAGTTTAATCAGAAATCAGAGTAAATATGTAATTAAAAAGTTCTCAGAATGTATGGCTTAAAAATGTCAAATAGAATTGGTTGGTAACAGCTTCATTTGTCTACTTCTGTACTTGGAGTTTTATGGCAGGGCACAATCACATGCACAGCTCAGTGATTTATAGAACTGAGAGCAGACACTAATGAGGAAAAGCTTTTAAAATAAAGACTTCTATTATATCATTTATGTAGCTATGCACATAAAGGCTAAAAAAAAAATAAATAAATATATATATGACCTCACAGATAGTTTTTAGTCCTGAACTTGGAAGTGTCCAAGCTTATACCCTTACAGACATAAGAATTACAGAAGGAAAGAGTTGACAATAAATTTGAGAAACACTATATCTTGCTAAGTGGCACTTCAAAACTGGTATTAATTATAATGTCAAATTCCTTTCTTCTCTCCCTTCCTTAAATGATGAGGAGCTTGGACTTTAGCTAGTATTTGGTTTCTTTTGTGTTTGAAATGAACAAATACACTGTAGACGTCGGGGAGAATCATATTTAATAAAATGTCTAGCAAAGTTTTAAATTAGTAATTTATCTAAAGTATTTTTGTGGTAGTGAAGGAAAAACCCAACTCTGCCCAGTGCAAATGAGTGCAGCAATGTTGGTTTGAAAGAACAGGGTTGACTTGCATCTGCTGCAGAGTTCTACAGCCCATCATGTGAGGTGTAGCATCAGCTCTTGCTCCCAAGTTGTGGTCCTTTTTCCACCCCTGTCTGTGGCAGTGAGCTGGGTATGAACTGCACCAGATGCCTGTGTCTCTAGCAAAAAGTCCTGCTGAAGCTTTTGAGCTGGAAAAAGATTTTGCTAATGACAAAAGGAAAAGTGAAAAATTGTAAATTTTATTTATTATTATTTATTTTATTATTATTAGTTTATTTTATTGTAAATAAACACTTCTAGAAGACAACTTCCACCTCAAACAATCTTACAGGATTATCAACTGGTCTTTTGTCTAGATATTCCCATGTACAAATAAATGCCCTATCCTTTAATCTCAATTGCAATGCTAAGCAATTGTAATTAATGCTAAGCTTCTACCATAATTTCTACCAAATTCTTAAAAGAATTGGTTGATATGGAACGTGGATTTTAATTGCAGTGAGTAGAAAATTTGCTTTTTAAATTCCTTTTAGCAGCAATTTGGGCAGGAAGCCATCTAGGGACTGTGGTAAACCTCTCCCTAAACCAGGAATAAGATGAATTTCTACAACTAGCTCCTTTTAGTGGCTTTCTGTCAGGAATGAGAGGTATTGCTGGACATTCTATGGGGTGATTTTCACTTGGTTTAATGCTTCCTTTCAGCAGAAACTCTGCAGTAGGAAGTTTTTGGCCTAGTTAGAGATCCTGATGAGAATCTCAGTAGCTGGGAAAGACCTTGTCCATCTCCTGGGATAAAAACTCCTGGGTGATGAGAGTTGGAGAGTGAAAAACCCAAATCTTTCCCAGCCCAGCATCCTGAGCCAGGCTGGAGGCTGCTGCTGTCTCCTGTGCAGTGCAGCATGCTGAGTGAGTGCCTGGCAGCTGGTAAAATAATTGTGTTTTTCAGATAGCCCAAGATCAAGTGTTTTATTTTGGCACAGTGTTGTTTTGTTTTTTTTGAGCAAGTAGTAGGAAGACTTGGCAGAAACAGCCTTTCAAAGCTATTGTGTGAGGAGAAGCTATTGTGTTCCCAAGTAGAACATCTACATTTTCTGAACCTCAGGAGCTACTTCAACCACGGGGACTATTTTGTGTGGCATGAAACCAAGTGTGATTCCTTTATGTAATGTACAATAGGTGGGATTTTACAAGGAGCATTTGTAAAAAAAACCTCTGATATTAATATACCTGTTACTTCACATACATGATGAATTGCAAGTTATGCTAATTATAAAGCAATTTATCTTTCTTATTTAGAAATCCTCATTTCTAAGCTATTGTGACTCTTAGAGCAATTTACTAGGAGATTTCTTTCTTTTCAACTAATTAATAAAAACCACAGTATTTCCAGAGTGTATGTTCTTTGCTTGGCTTTTGTTAGATTAATAATTTAGGAAATACAGTTGAGTGTGTTTTATGCAATTTTCTCCTCTTAAAAATGTTGTTCTGGTATGTGAAAGAAAAATAACTTTTTTTCTTGTGTTTTTTTTTTTTTTTGTGAAATGAATCATATTTTCCACCACTTCAGGATGATCTAATGCTGCAGCAAAATAAGGTGGGGAGGAGTTGAGCAGACAGGTTATTCAGGCATTGCTGCAAAGTTTGAATGGCCAATGGAAATTAATTGCTTTTCACAGCTTACAACTTAGAAAGCACATGTCACCATAAACACTTAGTGAAAAAACCAAACCAAAATCCTCACACTTTCACAAGTGGAATACAGAGAAGAATATTCAGGTAAAAATTATTTATGATAGTAATTATGGTATAAGCAAACTTGTCAGCATCTAGCTGTAATTTTTTCTTCCTCACTCCATGCTTCTCAAACCTGTAGGGAAATCACTGTAAGAAATACCCCTTCTGTCTGCTACCTTAATCAGAAATAGGATGCTCTATGTGAACACTTAACTGTGTAATGAAAAAAAAAAAAAGGATCTCATTTGCAATGATCTGGAGTTTCAAGAGGTCAGACAGTGTTCTGATAACTAAGCTTAATCTTTCCTGGCAATATCTAATATTAATTACTACCACTCACACCTTTCACCATAAAAATCTGAACATTTATGCACATGAGTCATCTAATAGCTCAACCTCTTTATTATTTTTTTTCACTGCATGCATTTCATTTTGGTTAACCATGAGAAAAGTGGACTTCTATTTGCTAAGAGCAAAGGTGATTCAGAGTAAATCCTGAGTTGCTCCTGAGCTTTTATGTTGAATGGAAACAAAATGTGAAAGGCCTTTGTGTGCTCTCTGTGGGAAGGGGGCATCTAACAACAGGAGAGCTGATAATGCCACTGGTGGAAGTGACAGCATGGCAGGGTGGGACAGGAATATGGTGCTGAGCTCTTTTTGCATCAGGATGCCTTCAGCAGCAGGTAAATAAGAGTATCCTCACACAGCTCATCCTTATGCTAAATACAGCTCTGTGCTGGCTGCTTTACCACAGATAAACTAAGAGCATCTCCAGCAGGCAAGAAAGGACAGGTTTTTCCTACAGTGCCATCAAGAATCTCTTCCTACAATCCCAAACAGTGACTGTTTTTGCTGGGGAGGGTTCATAATATCTGATTAGATTCATCTTTTGTTCTTGAGTTCTCCTCTTGGAGTGATTTGAGGTCCCTGAAGGTGAAAATACAGGCATTAGATAGAATATTTATAATCATCCATGATCAGTCAGAAACAAGCTCTGGAAATGAATTTGTTAATTATCTGCCTTCACCATATTAATTTTTTGGGGGAGATATAATTATTCTGAAATGATTGTGTGTCTGTCATTCACATTTAAACTCTGTCTCTGGACTCATTCATTTTAATTGCATATGTTTGCATGGTCTCTTATTTTGGGTAGGAGTTTAAGGTGAAATCTCATCTTCTCTGTTTGGGATATATAGAATCCAAAGATAATGCAGTTAATGGGGTCAACTCTTTTTCACTTTTAAGATTGCATATTTGAAATCTGATCAAGAATTTCAATGATGGCAGACAAAAATTAAATTAGAGCTGTGGGATCATTTTCTCTAAAATGTTAGTTAACCCTGCATGTGGGAAACACTCTGTAGAACCCTGTGTAGAAGCTGAGCATTGGGCTCTCTGTGCAGAGAATGGACAACAGCAACAAAAAAAACTAAATACCTGACCATTTAAAAAAAAAAAAATTATTTGACTTCCATTTGGGGTCTATATGATAAATTGATGACATAATTTTTTTTGTGTGTAATAAATGGTGAAGGAATGTAAGACTTAACTGCTAACCAAAGAGAATGAACAGCTGTATTCTCAAAGAAAAAAACCAACTCTTATTCAAACACATATATCTTCAATAATAACAGGGGAAACACAGAAAATGACTGTCAAAGTAAATAGAATTTTGCATGAATGCCATCTCCTTTCACGTTTGCCCCAGCATGATAATCTTTCTTTATTTGGTGGTGTTGCCCTTTTCTCTTTTAGAGACCTTTAGTGAAGTCGTTTTTTTTTTGTTTGTTTTTTTTTTTTGTATTTCATGTATCATTAAAATTACTTAAATGATCAGGGATGTGGTAGGGCTGACATTTATTTTTCATTATTAGCATAAATAAAGAGGCATCTATATTTTATAGCCGCTGCAATTATAAAAAAGCATTTTCTTTGTTTATAAAACAAAATATGCCCCTTAGGTAGTCAGGTACTCCCTTTCATTCCATTTGTAAGTCAGCATGACTTATAAAATAATGCATAAGTACATTTTAAAAACTACAATCATTGCAATTAATCTCATTTGAAACTCTGTCAGAGTACTCCAGTAGTTTATGCTACTATACACCCAGATTGTCTCTGCTGTTAGGGAGGCTGCACAATACTAGCTGAATACCTATTGATAGGTAGGATGGTCATTTGGAAGTCTAGTGTAAATCCATCAATTTGTTGTTTAAAAGTTTAAGTAATTTGTTAAAAGCTTTTTTTTTGATTAATGGCATTTAACAGCTTGTATGTCTGAATATGATAATGCTGAGTGGCTGAATTCCAGGTGAAATGATTGGCTGTGTTCTGGGGGTGCACATATTTTCCCAGGTGTATGTCACAGGATTATTTTCAGTGATATTTTCCATTTTAATGTCTTCATTCTTCAAGACTTTCAAGACTGTCCTGTCTTGCATCACTCCCTTTGCAGTTATTCCCTTGTTCTCTTTCGTGTAGCTCATACCTCAGGGACCATGGTAATAAGAAGAATGCAAAGAAAATGTATTTTGATGTCTTGATGAAAATAGCAGTTTGAACAAAACAAAGAAAATGTATTTTGATGTCTTGATGAAAATAGCAGTTTGAACAAAACAACAACAACAACAAACACTTTACACTTCATTTTAAGCAAGCAAAAGGTCTACTTTGACTTTGTTGTGACAAGGAAATTGGGATTTTAGGATGTTTTCACCATTCTTCAACAGCCACAGAGGGGCAGAACTATTTAGCTGTCCTCTGTTTGCTTCAGTTGGAGATAGAATTCCAGGCTAGATGGTGACAGAAACTGGTCTCCAAACTGGTTGCACAGTTTGTTCATCAGGCTGATGAATATCTGTACCATTTGGCATGCAGTGTAGCCTGTTCTTTTGTTACAAAAATGCTTCTTGACATTTTATTTGAAGGCAACAAACATCACTGCGTGGTCTTAGTTTACAAAGCACGTTGCAGCTGCTCTGGCTGTTTTGCTAGCACAAGTAGCCCTCCTGTTATCTCTGGTGCATCCCAAGAGATCCACGTGGATGCCAAGCTTCTAGATCCCAGCCAGAGCCAAAGAGCTTGACTGAGACTACTGCATGGATATCAGCCTTAAGTGTTTGTTTGTTTAATACTGTGAGTTTTGACATTTAATGTAAAATGGAACAAACTTTGAGGGGAGCAGGAATCCCAAGGCAGCACACGACAGAGAGAATCCAAATGTGGCACCAGCTCATTTTTGGCCCTGACCTCTGACTTAGGCAACAGCTCTTTGGCTGCAGCCCATGTATAAAGGCTATGGATTGTCCTGAAAAACCAATGTGCTAGTGACAGAGATTGCTGTAGAATGCTCAGCTGTCTGAATTCAGTTGACTGAATGTCTCAGTTGAGTAACTGCTTCCAACAGACCCCTTTGAATTTTTCAACCAATCCTCTCCCTCTGTTATTTACACATTACTGTCATTTCTGCCTCTCACGGGTAGCAAATCAGCTTCTAGATGTTCAGAGCTGTTTCTGCATGCAGATCTGGAGTAGTTTTTTGATATCAGAAATCAATATTTTAAATTATGTTTCCCCCAGAAGATTATTATCATTGTAAAAATCAAAATATTTTGCAATTCTTGAAAGCTCAAAGAATATTCTGTGTATGAGCTGACAGGAAACCATAATCAAATTGTCAAGCAATTGCTCCTCCTGTGGCAAAGTGAGAATGTTAGATTACATGTGTCAGCATGTGAAGATAAAGACTGCATAGTGAACAGCACACTGAAGGCTTGATAGGAGATGGGAAGTTTAACTCTGTACACTGTAACCTATTGTAGACAGTTCTGCTGCCTCAGCAGTCCTCAGTTTGCATTAAAATCCTCTATGATCAATATAATGCATCAGTTTTGTCATTTGGAAAAGACATTTAAAATTTGCTACCAGCTTGATTTGGTCAATTAAACTGATGACTAATTGCTATTCCAAAGGGTTAAATAACAGAAGATGCTGAATACTAATATACATATACTAGTTGTTTACTGACTCTAATATTATTATCACTGCTCTAATCTCTTCCAATAGACACACAAATGAATGCTGCTGTGATTATTTGAGTAAGAAAAATGGCTCATTTATTCAACATATGCATTGGCTGCTGCTCTGGGTTTTTAGATGTTTAAAGATTTATGGTCAATTTATTATTTTTTTTTCAGTTTTCCTGTCCTTTTACATATTCTTCTGTAAAGCTATGATCAGACAAGAGATTTCCAGGAGTGAAATTTAAAAGGTTTTTTTAACTCTGATAACCAGATTGTCAAATGGGTTGGTTATTTAAGTGCCTGTTCTGTGCTGTCAGTTAAAAAAATTAAATCATTTCAGAAAAGTATGATCTGTAACCACTTAACTAGTACATCCTTCTTCAAACCTGAATGAGTTTTCCTATTCCCTAAATTTTAAAAGAGAAAAAAAGAAGAGGAAAAGAGAAAAAATGAGATATGAGAAGAGGAAAATCAATACTATCCAATCACAATTAGGTCACCAATGGTACATTAGACTGGTATTGTACATTGATAAGGTGACTGACAAAGGGAATGCAGGATATTTAATTTTGCTTAGCAAGAAATTATTCAGAAGGGTATTCTTTAAAAGTAGATGGAGGGAAATACAATGGAGGATCACAAATACATAAGGACTGAAAGCATCATGCATATTTAATGTCAAGGGAGGGGGAAAAATAGGAGGGGAAAAAAAAAAAAGATCTCAACTGTGAATGTTTAGGCTGATTTAGCAGTAGGTTTCTCATCTACATGAAGCAAGGGCCTGGAGCATTCTTCCAGCAACACTGGTAAGTGGGTAAATTTGCCATGTGGCTGCAGGTGAAAGCAGAGGGGTGCTGAATATGGAGACAAAATCCACAAAAGAGAGGTGGGTTTACTTTTAAACCCCAAATTGGTCAGCTAGTGAGACAATTACACATTGTGGAGCCAGGACTACACTGGATGTCCAACGAGTCAGTTCCAATTCTTTAGTAATCAATATTCTAAAAACTTTTTTTTCCCCTCCTCAAAACTATTATATGTCTAGTGAGTGTGTTAAGTTACAGTTTGAAGGGCAAATTCTGTGCTTCTGTAATCAGTATAGCTCCTCTGCTGTGTTAAGAGTGTATTATTCAGAGGATGTGTGCTGTGGAACAATTGGGTCTAGGCTTGTATGTTTACTTAGTACCTATGAGGTGAACTGTCTAGCTCTCTAGAATATATTTCCTTTATTTATATTTAATTTAATTCCTTTATATTAATTTATTTTCTGCTTATAGGGATCACATGCATTTATAGATCATTTATACCTCCATCAGAGCAGTAGGAAGAGTACAGATGAAATAATAGCAACTTCCTGATGTGGAGAAAATATTCTTTTTCAGGGTCTTGATGAGTTATCAAATGCTAGCCTCTGAGATCCAGAGGAACAGAAAGACTGAAGTTGTGACTGTCCAAGATATGAGTGCTGTGCTAGGAAAAAAAAAAATCACTTTTCCTCTAAGCTACTAGTTCTTGTAACTGAGCACTTCAGTGTCTACTCTCTCCTTGATCCCTCTCCATGAAAACACTTTTTCTACAGTCAACAGCAAAGTCTATCTCATCAATATAAGTGATTTGAGAATGTTGAAAAATTTGTTTTCAACATATAGAAAAATATAAATATAATGGGTAAATCAGTGTTTATAGTCAATCAGTCTCATCCCAAAGGCTTATCAATTCTATTCCACAAAGCAAATGCATTTGTGCAGTGAAAATGTGTTGATCATCTTAGCTGACAACTAAGCAGGTGGTTGGTTATTTTTCTGTCACCTATGCCTAAGCAACAAAATCTCCACTGGCTACTTCCTTTGTGCTGCCACAACAGAGATGCAAATGAATAGGAATAAAGTAATAATCACTGTTGCTTTAACTCTTGGGTTGAAACTGCTTACTTGTGGTTTCTTTTTGCACAGCTCTCCGAACTGCTTGGCCAAAAAGGCATTTAAAACATTTGTTATAGTTCTGGGAAGGATGGCCTGCCAAGGGCTGTTACGATGATAAAATAAATGACAGTGATTGTACTTTGCCAATGGAATATTGGACCATAACCTTTTCTTTCAGCAGTTTCTGCAGTCACTATCTGAATGGAAGATGGGGATAACATGGGGGTGAAATGCCTTCTATTCAGCATTATCCCTTAACTGTCTTTCCCCCTTCCTTAGAGGAAGCACCTTAAGCACTCATCTTCCTGAAATGGATCTTAAAAACAGGACCCTCCTTTATCTTCCTGCCTCCTTCAATTTCTTCAGTAATGAGCAGAATTTTAGCATTAGAAGAATGTCTTTGTAGTATCATTCAAGGAAGAATCTTTGTTGTCATACATCTTAATAATTTATCATGCTCTTGATAAGAATTCTAAAAGATCAGTAGATAAGAGTAAGCAGGCTAAGGGAGACAGCCCTTTGATGCTGACATTGTTAATTTTTCAGCAGCTGAATTGGTCTTCTGTCATTACAACTTAAGATGCTTAATTGCAAGACCATATTTTTGGGGAAGTTATTTCTGCCAGATATTTTACAAAATGACTAGGTATTAATTAAGCAGTTTGAAACAGAAAACTACACCTTTCCTTGCTAGCACAGAGGGGAGGAAAAGCCTTTATTGAGTTATCTTTACTCTTCAAACAACACATTTTCAAGTATTTTGCTTATTATTTCTCTGCACTGGCTCTGCTTCTATCTGTAGGTAGATAAATATAGATATAGATATAGATATATATGTAGAGCTAGGTGTGTATGTGAATCAATTTTTACTAGCTCCCCCTACTCAGGCCAGCTTACTGCCCAAAGGTAGGAGAAGCCTGACCCATAAATCTTCTTCTGTGAATCTTTGTAATCCAAGTCTCTGTTCCAAAACCCTTGGTTGCCTGCTAATGTTTCTGGTATGAGCACAGCAGTATTACAGAGGAAATGGAACCAAGCACAGTTAAGAAAAAAGCTAATTAAAAATGAAGGGGATGAGGAGCCTGAAAGATGTAATGGCCTTTGAAAAGATTTTGGTCCTAGAACAAAAGGTATCTTCTGAAAGGTTTCCTTAATGGCTTTGTCAAAATAAGTTCCTTCTGTTCTGTAGACATCTTTCTATTTTGAACATCTGTCACAAAAGTGCTGGTCACTGTGTAATTGTTGCCATCTCACCCTGTCCATCTGGATGTTTTCTTCAAATTGGTGGTGTTTTGTTGTTTATTTGTTTTGTTTAGTTGTTGGTTTGGGGGGGGGGTTCATTGTGGGGGTGGGGTGATTGGTGCTGTTGCTTATTGTTGTTGCAGTAACGTAGCTATCCTATGGATCTCCTTTGTTGCATTCTCTAAGAACTCTTCCCCGTGCCAAAGCAGGGTTGAAGCTATCCATTATGAACTAAACACAATGGAGCTTCATAAACAGCATTATTGAAGAGGCACTTTGTGTGATTTCAAGTATCCACTTTACGAAGATGTGGCTATTCTTAAGAGTAATAAGGGCTGCATTTGATTCCCTGCAAGCAATTCAAGGGCCAAGGTGCAGGCTCAGTTGTGCTAGGATAAATGTAAAGGAGCATCACAGAAGTCAGTTGTTGTTATGGTTTTGTATGGGGCAACAGAGATCAAAATGTTTTTCTCTGTATCAGAAATAGGGCTCTCCCTTGCCCAATACATAGATTATATTTGTCAAGCACTCATTTATCCTATTTGGTAGTAAGGTATTAAAAAAACATCCATAAAGGAAAATAGGATGTAGTGACTTTTAAAAAGATATTCACATTTTGTCTGTCAATTTCCAGTTTGTCCTTCTTTTCCTATAACACAATGCTTGCAGATTCCCATTTTATGAGGGGAGGGGAGGGAGGAGGAAAGATGAAAAAGAGTAGTAATATCTTCTAGCATTTTTATAGTAATAGTTATGGTAGTTTCAGAAAAATGTTATCACAGTCAGTGTGTTAAGGTAATTTGGAAGCATTAAAACAAGATGGAAAAAAAGAAAATCTTTTATGATGATCATAGCTGATATACCAGCAGTGGAAGCCTGGTTTTTCATTACTGTTAGTGTAACAGGCTTGTTGTTACACCCACCTCACTACGTCACAAATAAAACATGAAAGGTCTTGAAAGATCGAAAAATGAATAAATTAATTCAATAAAACAGTCTTAAGAGCCCAGTATAACTCTGGTTTTGGGAATCTCCTGACTGAGCCCTCATGTTGAGGCCAGAGCCTGACCCGTCTTAAGCTGCACAACAATGCACTGTTATTTTATTGAAGGGGACTGAAGGCAGATCTTTTGTTAAAAATGATGCAAGAATCTGTGCTGGGGTTTGAAATGTGTGTTTTGTTCTTTGGGAGCCTGGAATACGTTGTGATGCTGCTGAGGTGTGTTTCTGACATGCACCCTGGGCCAGGCAGTGTCCTCTACCATTTTGTGTCCTGCTTCTCCTGCCTTCACAGGGCCTGGCCCACCTCTCCTCCCTGTCTCAGTGTGGGAAGGAAAATGTGGTTCCTTTGAGCTTAATAGAGGAAAAAAAAATTTAATCTTTAGTGTTTTAGTGACTTTAACGAGTGCAGCAGGTATATGAGGAGGACTGGAGCTGTCTGAGGAGGAGAGGCTACCTTGCAGTGCTGAGGTGGCACATGGGGCTGTGCCTTCAGCCAGAAGAATGAGGCTGTCCCACCACCCCAGTCCAGGAAACAAGGAGACCTCATTACCATAGTTGCTGAACCACAAAGGCTTATCAGTTTAAAGCTTTCAACCAAAATATTTCCCTTGAAGGTGGTTTGTACATCTGCCTCGACTTAATTGTTCAGAAGGGTGTGATGAGGGTGACCATGTGGAAGGGAGGATCAATAGGGGGCCAGGAAATCCAGGTAAGGGCTTTTGAGGCTTTTTTTTTTCCCCTCAGGAAGATGTTCCTGAGCCAAATCTTCCTTTGAACTGCTCCTCCTCTGTGAATGCCTGTGTGTGTCTGTAGGATTTAATCCACTCAACAGACTCAAGCTCCCAAGTTGTGGCTGTCTGCTGAAGGATATAAGGCTTGGTTTTGACCATCTTGTTTAGCAGGTTGAATAAAGAAGCCCTTAAAGGAGGTTCATGTCTGGGGCCAAGTTCACATGTGAGGGAGCAGATGTGTAAACTGGGATTCTGTGTGTCCAGAAGAGCCTTTTCACACCTACACAGGGAGCAGTGAGAAAGAAAAAATGGGAGCAACCTGTTGAAATGTGTAACAGGAGAGTGGCAGTGAATATTAGTTAATCATGGGGCTTTATGACTCCCTCAGTAGAGATGAGTGGAGGAGTAAGGGAAGTACATCATGATATGCCCTGAAACATGTCAATATACTCTCTTTTTTACTACAACGTTGCTGAGGAGCACCGTTTATTGACTCTACACTTTATTGTGTCCAGGTACTGTACAAACACAACAAATCCCCTGGAAACCCCTTGGAGTGGGGGCTGTCTTTGTAAGCTGGGGTGGACATACCCCTTCTTTTGTGCTCTGACAAGCTGAAAGTTAATGTTTCCATAAAGATCAGCAAGAGGTGCCTGTTTCAAATGTCTTCCTTGTATTATCTGTGTGTTATCCTTGTCCTGTCTTCTCTAAATGTGTTCAGTGTGTGTGTACCCAGGGGGGTCAGCAGCATTTCTCACAGTGGGCTTATCTGAGGTTCCTGTGGATTTACAGCAAATAACTGAGCAAAGCATGCTCTGAGAATTTTAGGTGTGTCTACACCATACAGAATAACACAGTGTACAGTTCCCTGTGTTGTTGGAAGTGTAGAGAGCCATCCACACTGGGCAGGGCATCACCATGTGGAAATGGCATGTAAAAAAGCAATGTGTTCCCCCTTAGTACTGTGCAGCTGGTCAGCTTCCAGTTTTGCCACTGGTGGAATTGTTCCCTGCTGTGTGGTGTTGATATCCCCTCTGGGGCTCCCATGAATTACCTCTGTTAGGGGGTTTGTGAAGAGCCAAGAAAGGTGTTTGGGTTGGCCTGGATAGTGTTTATGAGTTCAGAGAGCAGAACACCCATACTGCATTAGTGCTTATATACCTGCTTCCTAGTGGAATTTCATAACTGGTAACTGCTGCTTTCACAGCCCATTTGCTATATATGAGGGCTTTGGTAGATACCATTTCACAGCACCTATTAGGAAGTGATGTGACAAAATACCAGCTCTTGAATGATCATTATATTTAGCAGTTGGACAGACCTATTTTAAGACCCTCATTGTTTTATTGGCTAATCAGGAATTTCCCTCTATTACACAATATTTTTTTTAATCTTTTTTTTTTTTCCTCCAAGAAGAAAACATATCAATGTGTAGTTGAAAACATCATGACTTTTACTATCTGGAAATGTTTGAGTATATTATAGTATAGGAAAAATTTAGTTAGGATGCTTGGCCAGTACACACTTCAGATAGAGGCTGAAAGCTTATGGCTCTATGTAACTATGCACAGCAGGTCACTCTGTTGGTCTGTCTGGATTTAGATGAGAAAGGAGATTGTCAGTAATCCAAAGATTACTCCATGGACCAGATTTTTTAAAAGAAAAGTCATCTTCCACAATGTGAGCCAGGCTTCCTTCAAAAGCTCATCCCCATTTTAGGCAGCAAAACAAAGTGAGCACATTGAACTAAAGAGCTCAGTGAGGGGCTGTCTGTGCACACATGCAGAGTCCTGATCTCCCTGCCACTGCTGGGGCAATGGTGCTGGAGCTGCTTCTGTGGATCTAGCAGGCATGAAAGTGTCTAAATATGACCTTGGCATATTGAAAATCTGTTCAAGGGCTCAGCACCCTCAGTTCTGAAAATAACCCCATGGGCTCTTATGAAAGCCTGGCCCTGCATCTGTTCAAGCTGGAAGTGCTGGGAGCAACTTCTTGCTGTGCAGATTTGCATTTCTTGTTGAATTCATTTAAAATTGGTTATTGCATTTTGTGCTTATGCTATAGGTATTGTTTTAAGCATAAATACTTTTGAGGGAGCAAAAAAAAAAATATTAGTCTGTTAACACACTATTATAAATCTCTTCGGTGTATTTTGCATCATCTCTGTTTTGTTTGAAGTGCTTCTATCTTTCACAGCAAATAATAGTTCAGTTGATTAAATGCTAGGAGAAACTGCTCCCTGACAGTAGGGCAGTTTTTGCCAAGATAGCTGCTGTTCTGTACTTTTCACTTTGTCTAACTTCAGAGAAATAAGAAATAATTAGTTAAAGTAGATTGCATCTGAGAGCATTTTTACACTCTTATACCTGCCATACCCCCAAGTCCTTGGATTTACCCCCTGGTGATGTTGATAGAAGAGCTCTGCTCCAAACTCTCTTTCAGCTTCAACAGGTCAGGAGGTCACTGCAGGACCCAGGGGTTCTCTGGCAGACTGTGGTCTGAATGTACTTAATTTGTTATATTTAACTTAGTTTGTTACTCCCTTTGCAAGAACACAAAGATCCAGAGATGTCAGGAGGAATTCCTAGGAGCAGAAGCCCGTGCTGGAAAGAATGCAGGCAAGCTAATAACTCAGCTGATGTCATGCACAAAAGTTGTTGGTACAATTGAGAGGGAGGATGAACCTTGCAATCAATTATTTCTTCAGCATTTTCCAGAGCTAAAGCCCACTTAGGCAGCCAGGGTTTGTGCCATGCATGCAGACACTAAAACACTCTGCCTGAAAGACTTCAACTCCTCCATGGAGCTGTGGTTATTATTAATGAGACACTCTACCTGTTGTTATCAATAATTTGTGGTTTTGCTAACATGGTGCTTTGACTAATTTCAAGCCATAAAGCCCTTCAGATACCCACTTTCAAGACTTCAGCTCTTGAAAAACTATTTTATTGTGTATGTTTTTATGATTTTGTTGGTAAGCAAATGAGATGTCAACTGTCACATAGAGCTTATAATTGTGCATTTCTTCTCACTTTCTATTGCACTGTTGAATGATTTGCCTGAATATAGTCAGTATAGTATCCAGGTAGGAACTTTCTGGAGTCAGGTTTTATTCTGGCACAACTTTGACCTCACTGGCTTTATCCTGATGGAGAATATCAGCCTCTCTCTGCAGAAGTACATTAAAATGATCATGAATGTGAGTCAGAAGTTAGTTATGACTTGGGAAAGGAGTAACTTCTGATGCTTGGGTACTTCTGTTTTGCTGGGATTGAAAAATTACCTCTTGCAGGAAATCTCATGAAGTTTGATCTCTTGCCTACATCATCTTTGTTGGTTTGGGTTTTTTTAGGCTGTTATTACTGAGTAGTACTTCCAAAAATCTCCTTTTATATCTAAAATATATATAACCAAGAGCTCTTGTAGAAGGCAATGAAACTCTTTTTTTTGCAGTGTGGATTTGGGCTTTTGCTAACCTAGCACAGAATGAGTAGTAAGTCCACGTGGTGTCATTTCAGAGAAAACAAGAAGTGAAGGAAACCAAAATACCAATGAAAACACAGCATTATTTTGGACAGGCAAGAACCAAACCCATGATTTCATTCATCAGCAGCCTTGGAAGTGCAAGGATCTGATTGTGAGCACTGCCTTACTTGTTAGTGTTCAGTTTCAGATAGATACACAATATGTTTTATCTACCACTGCCTTTACATAGGATTTTTGACATCAAAATGTTACTATAATACTTTATTTTTCTTTGTACAGTAATTCTGGGTGTCTTCTCAAAAGATACTACTCTGAAAACTATTGGTTTGGGTTTTTTTTTTCTTCCTCATGCATTCCCTAGCATTCCCAATCTCTTTTATTTTCTAAGTGGTTAGCTGGAAATACATCTATGACTTGGAGCATATTTTATTTGACTTACAGCATTATTACAGTATTATTTTAATTGGTTAAAAATAAAATAGCCATTGCTTTTACTACATAAAAATCTTTCAAGAATTTAAGTTTCAGGTAACACTGACAACTGCTTGAGGCAAGTATATCCTGATTTGCTTTCCCTGTTGGCAGAAAAAAAGGGGGGGATGGGGGGGATTGGAAATGCTGTCTGCATTTATTCCCTTCCTGGGGAGAAGGGTTGAGGAATTAGCAGTTTTCTTGGTATTTCTTATGTATTCCAAGTCAGCAGCCACACAAAGTCCTTTTTCACAGGAGGAATTTCATTTCTCCAGTGAACTAGGTAAGTAAATATTCTCCAATAATTATAGTGTATCTCCACAAGTGACTTGCTGTGCAACATACATTGTTTATAGATATTAATCTTTCTCCAATCCCTAATATTCTGTCATATTCTGTGAGTACTGAGTGGCTTGTGAAGTGCTCTTTTTCAAACTGCTTCCTCAAGTGCATCATGAATGAACTTTTAGGGGCTTTCACATTAGAGACATATGACTACATGGATCTAACTCATTTGTGGAAAATGTTTATAAATGTATAGTCACTATTTCCCTGTAGTTATTTCAGGAAACTGGGCTGACTAGTTCAGCTGTAATCTGATTTTTTTTTTATTTTTATTTTTTTACTATCAAGGTATAGGTTTGAGAAGCTTTCTAGCACCACTTGAAAACAGGCAAAATAGATCCTGTGGGTGCATTCATAGTGTTAAACAGCATTTAACAAGGTGTTATCTGTCAAAATCATTGCTGCCTGGAAAAAAAAAGAAAAGAGCAGCACCAGTATAATGGAAAACAAAATAAATCAAATGCACTCCAACTGAATCTTAGCTCTGAATCTGGCCTCGGGCATTTTGGCACCAGTTTGCACCCCGGGAGAGCAGCTGCATTGCAGAGGAGCTGCTCTCTGATGGCAGGGTGGCTTCACAAGCCTCTGCAAGGCTCTGCTGCAGCACTCTGCCAAATGACTTTCTTCTTTCTGCCTGGGGACAGGTGCTGAATCATGGCTCTCTTGGTCAAAAAAGAGCCATCTGCTCCTGTCCCAGCTCTGGCCTTCCCTGCTGCTGCTGGCTTCTCAGCTGGGATGGAGAGGCTGCAGGATAACAGGATTCTGGACCTAAGAAGAGGGATCAGTGACTGGACAGTGAATCTAATCCTGTATCCTAAGCAACTTCAGTTTTCCTGTTGGTAGAGTGAAGTTTTCATTCCTTTTGCTCTAGCACAAAGGAGGTGATTATTCTGGCACGATATCTAAACCTTCTGTGGCAGCAACTTATTTTTAAGCAGCGTCCCTAAGGTTGTGTGAAATTAGGAATTTGAGCAATAAGCAATGTCTTGGGAACAACAGTTAAACAGGATGATCAAGTCAGGCTGATGAAGGAGTAGAAAAGCCACCTGCCTGGGAGGCTGGGTGGTTTCCACAGCTTTCAAAAAATGAAGTAGAAATAAAAAATAAATAAAAATATTCATTTCTTTGTGGTAATGAAGTACAGTAAGTCATCCAAGTGGAGGTCCTGGGTGGCTTCATGTTTACAGCTATTGTCTAAATAAATAAAATTATCTACTGTCCTGCTTTAGTTTTTTTCTTAAAGATGCAGTCAGGTCTTGGACTAACTTTAGTGATTTGAATTTTTAAACTATCATTCTGCAGAAAGGATGTTTGTGGGGAAGGTACTTGACTGTTTTGGCCTAAAATAAAACTCCCTGGAGCAAATTGCTTTCCTTGGGCAGAGCAGGACAGCATCCCACTAGTCTTCAAATACTGACAAATATTATTGAAATGCTGCTAGTTAAAAACTGCAAATGCTTATTACTAGCCCCACTTTAGCTACTTAGCCACTGTATTGCTGTAGTCATTATTTATTACTCTTTTTTTTTTTTTCCTGTAGCTCAGCAATTCTGTGATGAAAATGGTACACAGAAATCATATTGGCAAAAAGGGGGAAAACAGATTGAAAATATATATAGATGTAAACATTTATGCATCCCACATTAGCTGTTACCACAGAACCTGCCAATTAAACTGGTCTGCATTGATAACTGCTATACAATTACTTGAAAATATAGATAAACAGTGATACAACTTGTAAAGAGGAGTGAATGAGAAATGCAAGAGAATATTCCTGTGCAGGAAAGTGTATGTTTAGTTTTAAGCATCCTTAAGCATTCTCAGTGAATATTTTAGGCCTCATATGTCTAGTTAAATGCTTTACTAAATTATAGCCTAAAGCTCTCCAGCTACCTGGAGATGAGAGTAAAAAATGCT
Source organism: Ceyx melanurus (assembly GCA_024611195.1). Taxonomy (NCBI): domain Eukaryota; kingdom Metazoa; phylum Chordata; class Aves; order Coraciiformes; family Alcedinidae; genus Ceyx; species Ceyx melanurus. The sequence continues at coordinate 11,976 of JANHGL010026269.1, read as the reverse complement.
GCACTTAATAAGAAAAATATGATTTAAAAATAACAATACAATCATAGAATGGTAGGGTTTGGAAAGGACCTGTGGAGATGTAGTGCAGCCCACCTGCCAGAGCAGGAGCACCTATGGGATGCTGCAAAGGAACATGTCCAGGTGGGATATGTTAATGTGGAGTTGTGAGTTAGTTTTCTTTTTCTTTTAGAGCACAGAGAAGTTCTGCCACTCTGGGAACAACAGGTTGGATTATTAGCTATTTAATATCAGCCTAAATTTTACATTATGCTGGCCTGCACAGGAGTGATATCTGTCCTGGGCTGTAAATAATAAATAAATCTTCTATTTCTCAAAAGATGCTATTCTTATTTCTTGTAAAATAGTTTACTATATTCTCTATATTAATAAAAACTTGTGTTTGAAAAGATATTTATTCTTACTGTCAGTAGTGAAAGTTCTTAAATAATTTCTAGCTGCTATGAAAATGTTCTGAAAGTTTTTAAATATAAGCCTTATAGTAGAATACTAACTTCCATAAATATTTTTCATTATGCAACATTCAAGAGCAAGAAAATTCGGACTGAAATCAGCACAAAAAAAAAAATAAATATTAGATTGTTGTCAAGCAGAGCAGAGTGCCTGGCAGAAATATTTAAAGCAGATATTGATTGAGATACCATCTTACAGTCCTGGCAGCTAGATTACTTTTACATTGAACAGGGAAAGCCAAAAGGCTAAATCCTCCAAAGAGAAGGGTGTTCAAAAACCTGCCCAGGCTCATGACCCAGGAACAATCTCTTCAGAGCACTTCTGAGTGAAATAGTCTATTATTGATTCAACAGGCTTTCTTGCTTTCCTTGTCTTTAGTTTCCTCTCTTGTCCTTCAGTTCAGTCATTGGAGGCTTTTCAGGAAATCTCCAAGAGGAAGGATCTGATCTCTTGCTTGACAATTTCTATTATTCCCAGGCTGAATACCTTGTTAAGGTAAATAATAATATTAAAATAATATTAAAATAAT
>JANHGL010026265.1:8583-81278 GCA_024611195.1 Ceyx melanurus | reverse complement strand
GGGGCAAGGTTCGCCCTCGGAGAGCGCTGCGGAGCGGGGCCGGCCGGCTCGGAGGCGGCCCAGAGGAGTCGGCTCGGCAGGCGACGCTGCCCGGGCTTTTTCTCCTCACACGCTCCTTTTGGCGCCGCTCTCCCAGACGGAAGCCCCGGGAGCGGTTCACCGGCGGTGAAGGAGCCTCTGCGCTGCGTCGGGGGGTGATAGTCACGGAAATTTGCCTCTTCGTCCATAAAGATCTTCGGGGCAGATTCATTTCCGTGGTTGTCACACGGCTGCGATACGCGCTGGTTTGGTTCTTGTTGGTACTATAGAGTCATTCAGGGGAGTAGCGATTAAGAGGTGACGAGCACAAAAAATATCCCGTTCTTCCTGAGGGAGAACTTTGTTTCCTGCCAGTGGCTCAGACAGAGAAGCGAAGAGCCTGGTCTGGGGCTGTAACCAATATAGGCCTTTGGAGGTGTGTGTGGGGCCTCAGGAGTTCGGGTGGTGGTTTTGCGGACCCTGTATAGAGGGAGTTCTACTATTGTGAGAAAAAGATTTTACAGCTTCTCTTTCTACTCAACAAGAAAAAGAGGTCATTAGGAGAGGTAGCATTCACTATATGAAATTGCTGTGAATATGTAGCTTATAGACAAGTAAGCAGCTGGTAGTTTTCAATGATTAGTAAGATTGTAAGGGGGACATGAATGGAGTCTGAGAGTAATGAGTAAGTTGGACTTAGACAAGATTTGGATCCTCCAATTGCTTTATCAAGATGTCTTATGGCTTCTGGTCCTCGACTCTAAACTGGGAAAGTGTTCCAAATGAGCAAAACTTAATTCTTAGCAGATCCTCACTTCTTACCAGAGTTGGGGAAATGAAGTCACAGATTCACAGATATTAGGGGTTGGAAGGGACCTAGAAGATCATCTAGTCCAACCCCCCTGCCTGAGCAGGATCACCTAGACCAAGTCACACAGGAACAGATCCAGGCGAGTCTTAAGTGTTTCCAGAGATAGAGTCCAAAGCTGTAAAACTGCTGAGGCAGTTAGCTCTGCAGAAAGTAATCTGGTAAAGGTGGGAGATCAGACTTGTAAGTCAGCAAGATGTGACATTGCAGGAAGAAGGCAAAAGTCATGCTCATACATAAACATATAGATGTTCTATTGAAGATGCAAGGTAAAGTTATGAGGTATTAACTTGGCACTAGTGGAGCCTTAGATCTATTTGGTTTTGGTACCACACTTGAATATAGAGCAAGACTGCTGATGCATGATGAAATATGAAGAAGTTTAAGTTTAGAAAAAGTAGGACAGTGAAGGGAAGACTTTAGGATGTTAGAATCTTTCAGGCAAGAAAAATGTGATCATATGTCCTCTTGGGACCACAGAAGGTAGAAAGTGAGACACTGGTTTGCAATAAAAGGGAATTAGGCTGTAAGTGCTGTGGCTTGTTCTTGACTTCTTATCTGCAAATGGAAGTGTATAGGTCTCTATTAAAATACTAGCTTGGGGTTTTTGTTTTGTTCTGGTTTTTTTTGCATGTGATTTCTTTAATTACAAAATCTGAAATGGTAATAAGTGGAGGACAACCAAGACCTTTGATATGTTCTGACTAAGCATTTTTTACTTGTTTATCTAGTCTGTATGAATTTCAGTGTTCAGCTAGACTTTAACCACCAGGGTAGCTCTCTAGTAGTGTAGTGAAATTTAGGGCTTTTCTAAGGTTGCAGCTGAAGTGGCAAAGCAACAGAAGGAAAGAGGACAAAGAGCCACCCTTTTGGGGTCATGAAAGGAAATCAGTCTTCACTTCTTGTGAGCTGCCTGCATTTTTGTCCTTTCAACACATCAAAGCCCCATGTTGTGTTTCATGTGAATGACACCAATCTTGCTATTACAGGTTAGTTTAGCCTATAAAAGGTATACTATGCTATGAGTGAAATTAGCCCAGGCTATCCTTAGGGGAATATATCTTTTTTAACATGCATAATTTAAAGTTTAGTCTAAATTTTAAACAATACACCTGTTCAGAGTGGTAATACTAAGAGTTAGCACTTTTTTGTCAGTAAATGTTGGATCTGGAGCTTCCTCTCCAGAGGCTTTCTCCCTCACTTTATATAGTCCTCTGTTCATGACATACTTGCAGTTCTAAAACTAAGGTGTAGCCTTAGCAGATGTATAGTCATCTCTGAGTGCTTAACTGGATCTTCTTTCCTCAGCCATCTGCAGTTTTTGGTGTTGCATTGGTATGGAGGAAGAGGTTTTATGCAATTTTCCCCACTATTGAAGTGGTGAAATCTAAACCATTCCTGAAGAGTTCATCTGGTAATATCTGTGTTCAGATATTATCAGTTCATCTATAATATCTGATAATAATCTGATGTTATGGTTAAGTCTGGACTTTTTACATCTGAGCTTTTCTTCCTAAACTCTTCCCAGTTTCAGTGTGTTTTTTAAGTCATAGGTAGGAAAGTGATTCATACACACTTTCTATATTTGTAAGTTATGAACTGTGTAGATAAAGGAATAGCTTGAAAGTGGAGTCTGGGTTTTCTCTAAGTGCATCTGTGTGCTAGCAAATCAAGCTTTGCAGTCATGTTGGTATTCATTAAATTAATTTGGAGTTAATGTATTCCTGACTATTAAGTGTTTCTTGCTATTTGCATCTGTAATGCTCTCTGCTCCATAGACTCCTGAGGTGAGGTTATAGCCTGTCATTCCTCCCACTGTTTCCCCTTCCCAGAGCTCTGCTTTTGGAGTAAACTTCATTCCCAAGTTTGCATAATGTTAACTTGAGAGAAATATATGTTCACAGACACAATAATATACATATGACTACAAATAAATAGGTTAAAATATGTGATGTGATGTAGTGTATATTAACTGGTCTCAGAAAAAATACTTGCTATACAGAGCAGTGGAATAATTTGCCTTCAGTCCAGCTCTTCGTTGTTCCATTAACTGATGCACACTCAGAGCAGTGACTTGGTTTTTGCTCTGTCTTTGTCCTGATAACATATATAGTGCCATAATGAGAAGTTTGTGCTGTGTGCTCTTTCAGAAAGCCCTGGGAATTCTCATAGGTGGCCAGACCTAGCCTCTCATCTTCACAGTGTGATGTCATTGTCTATAGAAGGAATCTTGAGCTGTGATCCTCAGATTAGTTGGAGAGGATTAGTAGGTGATTTTTGACTTGCTTTGTAATGACTTGTGTAACAGCAGGGCACCTGACCAGCCAGCTCTTCCTAGAAGGGGTTCTGCTCTGGATTTGGAACATCAGTATTGATTTGTGAGGGAAAAAAAAAAACAACTGAACATGAAGAGGGAGAGATAATTTTGTACTCAAGAGTACAAAAAGCCAATCTTTTACACCCTCCTGCCATCTTTTCCCTTTTTCTTTCCTCTGCTGTCTGGAAGGTTAATCTTAGTATGATATAGGTCTTCTCATATTGCTGGCTGTGGAGGGCAAGGAGCATGTGGTAGGTTTATCATTTGTGTTAAAACTGTGAACTTGTGACATCCTTGTGCAATACTCCACATAGTAAAACAATTACCTGATCATTAAGCCATCAAGATCACAAAGCATATAGTATTCTACCAGAGCAGTGCAATAAGCTTCTCTGAAGTAGCTTCTGCTTGCTGTGTGGTGTAAGAGGATGGGCTGTGTCTTGAAACAAGTCCCGTGAAGGCCAGATGAGGTGGGGCTCAGTGTTTGAAGAAGATTCCCCAACCCAAATGTTGGAAATTTTAAGTAAACTGCAAATATGATCAAATAGGCTGTTGTTGTTGAATTATAGGTTCTGAGATTAGGTAGTACCTTGGTTTGTCTTCATAAATATGATGGATAGTTATGACAGCCCACTGTGTGTGTGCAGCTAAATGGTGCTTCTCAAACTTACTTTAAAAGAGACACCCCAAAATTTAGTTTTAAAGTTGCACAGTGTTTCCTGGAACAATGGCTTGACAAAACTAGTATTTTTGTCTTGCACTTAATAGCTGCCTGAGGTCTTTGGTGTCTGTTGCTTAAAAATTGGCTTCTTGAACTTCCAAACTCCTGCATCATACTAATAAGATTCCTAAAATTGTAACCTGAATCACTGAACAAACTGTCACGGGATGCAAAGCAATCATGACAGGCTCCCCCAGAGTCAGGACAAACAGGCTGTTTTCCTGGGAGTTTTGATTAACTCCACTCTTCATGGGAAGGCTCATTGTATTAAACAGTCTGTCCCAAAAACTTCTAAGTGTGTTGCCCAGATCATCCTGAATGCTCAGGTGTTACTCCTGGTTTTCAATAGATTGCAGTGTCCTAATATATCACCTGTGTTTAGTAATCTAATTTAGAGAATTAAGCTATGCCAAGAACAAATAGTCTGATTATTAGTTTGATGTGAGTTTGTGAAGTGTCTCTGCAGACTTAAATTGCTTCTCTTTCTGCATCAATATTAAAGGGAAATGTTAGGGTTTTTAAATCCTACAGTGATTAGACACAGCGTGTGAGTGTCTGCATTGTTACAGGCAAGCACAGTGTGTGTGGAAGTGGCAAGATAGCTTATTACTTGTAAATATTTTTTTCCTTTTAGGTACATGTATCATGTTTTGACTAAAAATACTACAGTAACAGATCACAACCGCAACCTGCTGGTGGAGACTATCCGCTCTATAACAGAGATCCTCATCTGGGGGGATCAGAATGACAGCTCAGTATTTGAGTAAGTACTGCCAAGCACTTCTGACTTGGGCTTTGTTTTCCAGGAATGATTAGAGTTGCACAGAGCTCTAGTTAAAAGGCTCATTCCTCCAAGACTGTGTTACCTTCAGTCATGAAAAAGCTCAGTCTTGTAACAAGCAGGATTATACTCTTGTCATACAAATAAAATTGCTTATGGTAACAAAGTGGTGTAAGTTCAGAACTGTAACTCTCAAATCTCTGATGCAAACACAGAATCTACTCATGTCCAAATTTACCTATTATATCTCAATATCATATGACTTTTAATTTGTTCAATTTATACACGATACTACAAATAGACATCTTTTAGCTTTGATATTTATATATTTTGTTCAGATGTTATTTTATTCCTCCTAAAATAGTGCAGTAGAAAAAACAATCTTCAAACTAAATATTTACAGTTGCAAATCTGACTGTATTCATGTCCATTGCTTGTCTGGTGCTTCAAGACACCTGCCCTTCTGTAAAGGCAATTTGTTATTAAGTACAGCTAAGGTGTTTGGTGGTTTTAGTTATCCACGTAAGGAGGGGTTGTTCTTAATTTTACAGTATTATTTCAACATCATTGGGTCATAATGTGGTCTAAGAATATTAGCTTATTCTGATTATTTATACCCTTATTGTAACTCCATCACATTCCTCATTGTTTTCTCTGCTTAGAAGAATTTTAGGAATGAGGGGGTTTTTCTGCAGTTAATATAAAAAGAAAAAATAAAATTAATAGATGAAGATGTATTTGTGATGTCCTGGTAGGAAAGGGTCCACACTGTTCTCTTTAAATTGCATTCATTTCTGGTTTTAAAACATTGCAAGTAGTCACTTCTGTTTGAATTGTACAATGAACCACAAAGTGCTTGCTTCTGGTGTGGGGAAAAAAAAATTTAAGAGGATGAAAAATAATCTTAAAAGAGGTCAAGAGAATAAGATGCAACCTTCATTTAGAGGCTCTCCCCTTCAAAATTATGATTGCAAGGTAAGGAAGCTGCCTGATAAATTGAATATACTAAAAATAACATAAAGGCCCTGATTTCTTGATATCCCCTTTTTGCATAATATGAATGTTTAAGTGCCCTTGTTATATTCTTCTGTTACACAGATAACTTTGCAAAATAATTCTCCATAATGTAAAACATGCTGTTTGCCCAACTCCCCTAGAATCACTGATGATCTTGGTAAAGTTACATCCCTGTTTAAATACAGCAAGTGACACCTCTCTTTTATTTCAGCTTTTTCTTGGAGAAGAATATGTTTGTGTTCTTCTTGAACATCTTGCGTCAGAAGTCCGGTCGTTACGTGTGTGTGCAGCTCCTGCAGACCCTCAACATCCTTTTTGAGAACATCAGTCATGAAACATCACTCTGTAAGGCCTTGCTTGGCAGCTGCTGAGCATTAAGGGATTTGACTGAATTGATTTTGCTGACATGTAGTCCTAGTGCCCCTTCACAGGGGAATAGAATGGTACAATACAATAGAATGGTAGGGGTTGGAAGGGACCTAGAAGGTCATCTAGTCCAACCCCCCTGCCAGAGCAGGGTCACCTAGACCAAGTCACCCAGGAACAGATCCAGGAGGGTCTTAAGTGTCTCCAGAGATGGAGACTCCACAACCTCCCTGGGCAGCCCCTTCCAGGCTCTGGCACCCTCACTGGGAAAAAGTTTTTCCTTGTGTTTCCCTTAAACCTCTTGTGCTCCAACTGATTCCCATTGCCTCTTGTCCTGTCACTGGATGACACTGAGCAGAGTCTGGCTCCATCCTCCTTACACTCACCCTTAACATATGGATAGACATGGATGAGGTTCCCCCTTCAGTCTTCTCTGTATGAATTCCTAACAATCTTCCTAACTGAACACTACTGAAAATAATGTCAAATTTGACTCAAATACCTTTTCATGTAAATTTTCTGTAGTATAATAGTTGTTTGGTACTACTGAAACACTTATTTAGCTTATTTCAGGGGTTTCTTTAAGTCAGCAAATTAATTGTGTGAAATGTTCCCCTTGCTGCTGCAGGTTGTGTGGTGGACCTGTGTTGTATAATTTGTACTGGAAGTGTTATGTGGTCTCTGGGACTGGTATTCAGTCACTTGTGTTTAATTCAAGGTTTTAAGAATCAGACAGAGGACAGAGAACTAATAGTTTAAGTTCTCCACAGCTATTGTGAAGTCATATTTAAGTCTTTGAGAGTTTGAGTTTGGCAGGAAAATTGGTTGAACTGGGATCTTCAGGCATTGTGTAGTTGGTTTCTAACTGGTACTTTAAATGTAACTATTTAGCACAATTTTTTTTTCCTTTGTTGTTTTCTGTTTTTCAGACTACCTCCTCTCTAATAACTACGTAAATTCTATTATTGTCCACAAATTTGACTTTTCTGATGAGGAAATCATGGCATATTACATATCATTTTTGAAAACTCTTTCCCTGAAACTCAACAACCATACTGTGCATTTCTTTTATAATGAGGTAAGTGAAGAAAGAGTTGCACTATAACAGTAAAAGGACTCTAATTAGAAATTTATAGCAATTTGGCACATATTCTATTTAGTTTTTCTCACCATGTCCTGCATTCATTTCTATAATGGTAATATCAGTGACTGAGAATTCACTTGTGGGAATATCTTCAAAAGCATGATAAGGAAAGTCTTATTTCCTCATGCAACTATAATGAAATCAAAATCTGGAAGTTAGTATTATATTGAACTGTACTGGCAGTTCTGAAGTCTTGCTTCCCTGAGAATTCAGCTTGTTTATGCCTTGTTTTCTTGTGCTTTTATAAGCAGGATCTTTTCTTGGTTCTAAGAGGCTTAGTCCCAAGTCTTGAAACCCTGAGTAACCCAAGGCAAAAGTTGATTTTTCTTCGCTCCATTCCACTCTTTTGCCAGAAGGGGGCATGAAAGCACTGAATATGTTCAGAGTTAACGGGTACCTCTGACACCTGCAGCAGTTGATTTTCATCCAGAGCTACAAATGCAGCTGACTGTGCATTGTAAAATCATTTCCATTGCTTAAGCAGAAGGTAACAATATCAGGGTAATACATCCAATTTCCCATGTATTTTTGTCACGGGTGGATATGTTTGACACAGGCTGATCTACCAGCAATTCAAGTTTTATTAATAAAATAATTCAGAGGCTGGTTTTAGCAGCACATACAGGAGAGTTAGTAAACCAGTGACTTAGTTACAGATTCAGGAATGAGAAGATAATGTGCTAACTGAATACAAGATCTCTCCAACCAAAGCACTTATATATGCATATATAGAAATAAATAATAGAATAAATAAATAGAAGCCAGACAGGCATGGAAATATGTGACTGGTGAAATATGTAAATGCCCGTGTTTATAAAAGCAAATGCATAAAACCAAACACCTGGGTAGGCAGAGATGGTTGAACTGACTGGTTTGCAGTCCAAATGTCCTGCTTCTGAGTGGAGAGCAGATGCAATGTATTGGCATTCCTCAGGGGGCAGGGCTTGTGTCCCAAGGTGCTCTCACCCAGGCCTTGCATTGCCTGTGGTGGCACTTGGCCCAGAGAGGCTACCTGACTTGGGGGAGATGCTGGATGCATCCCCCTGTGATCCCGGAGAGCTCAAAGGGTCACTGTTCATGGGGTCTGACACAACTGACTTCTGTGAGGTACTTTTCTGTTTCAGCCTAACTCGAGTGCTGCAATATTCTGATTTGGGCATGTCCAGGACTTGTGGATTCTGGTTTTTTTTACAGCAGTTGTGCATGACCTGACCTTACTGGCTACTGGGGTCCTGGTATCTCTGTTCTGGGCCATGACTCATGTACAAGTGAATCTGGGAGTAGGAGGAGCCCCATGAGCTGAGGGGACGTGTCAGTGCTCTGGTCCACTGCAGGCTGGAATTGTTGCCTGCAGAGAACAGGGGAGGCAGGAGCCAGGTACCTTCAGGGGATGCCTTTACGCTGCCTTTCACAACCTGGACTTTTCCAGTGGACTGTACCACCCCAGTCTTGTAGTGCAGAGGATTTGTTGGGATTCTGCAATGTTTTGGTTAACTCACCAATGCTTTCTTTCTTCTTACAGCACACAAATGACTTCGCTTTGTACACTGAGGCTATTAAATTTTTTAACCACCCAGAAAGCATGGTCAGGATTGCTGTTAGGACTATAACTTTAAATGTCTACAAAGGTATGCTTTATACAATAAAAAAAGGCATGTGCACAAAATGCTTGTTTCATTGGAGTTTAATTGTCAGTTAATTACATCTAAGGGTTTTCATTCTCTGTATTTAAAATCTTCGTGTGTTGAGATGCTTCAGGTACACATTTTGTTTTTTTATGAAACAGAACCCCAAACCTACAGGATGGACTTGGAAATAGTATTGTTTCCTCAAAGATGAAACTGGTTTAAAAAAAACCCAAAAGAGTATCAAGCATATACAGGGAGCTTTAACTTCCAAAAACCATCAGAATGTGACTATATTTTTAAAAAGCAAACAAAAACAACAAACCTAGAACCTCAGTGCTTCAAGAATATCAAGTAATAATGAACTTGAGCTTTTGAAGCAGTAACTTTGCTGGCTACTCCCTTTGGATTTGAAGTACATTAGAATATGACCGTAGAGCTCCTAGGTGCTGCAGTCATTCCACTCTAAAGAAGAGCTAGAGCATTCCTGCCCAGTGAAGGCCAGGAGGCTGCAGTTGCAAATTCCTCTACTGGACATTCCAGATGTAAGGAAAAAAATCCCAGGCTTCACTGTGGGAATAGTTAAGCACTAAAACTGAGGAATCTGGATTGTTTGAGATGTTCAAAACAAGGCCCTCAGCAGCCTGAATGAATTAGAAGTTCCTGCTGCTTTGGGAATGGGTTTGGACTAGCCAGTGCCCACTTAACTTCCCCCTAAACCTTTCTGTAATTGACTGAAAATATCAGTGATCTCTAGAAAAACAGGTGTGTCTTCAGAACTTCTGAAAGCAGTAAGGTAATGCTTGTTATGAAATATGTCACAATGGGGCTTCTTAGGCTTTAGTTCATGTTCAATTAAGTTACATTTTGAACTGATAGAACTTTCTATCAATTAAGAGAAATAATGATTTGATGGCAGTATTCATCTTAGAAGATGTTGTTTAAATGATGTCTTTGCAAATAGCTGGTTAAGCCTGCAGAGCAGGATGGTTCTTCACAGGATGGTGTTGCCTGCAAGGGACAAAATGTCTTTCTTTTCTATGTTGAGATAAGGGCTTTTGATACTTCTTTTCTACTTCATGGAGCTGTAAATCCAAATACAAGCTCACAGAAAGAGCAAAGTGCAGGCTTTGTGTCCTATTTGTTAGATATTTATGTAAGAAAATAATTGTGTTGCAAAAAAATACTTGCCTAGAATTTTCATGGAATGTTGTAAATGATGGTCTCGTTGAATGATATAAAGGTTAGAGCTGGAAAAACACAGCTCACATGTTCAGGTTTCAGAGTTTTCTGACTGTTCATTTACAAGTATTCTGATCTAACACCTACCCTGTATCTTTTAGTTTAGATGCTTTGTGCTTTAGCTTTTTGAACCCTTTTGGAGGATGTCACTATCCCAGTTCCTAATCCTGTTAACTGTTGTCTGTTTCTTTTGCCCTTCCTTCACTGGTGATTCCCGTGTTCCTTAATGCAGTGTCATGTAAGTCTAACCAGCTTGGCTTTCAGCATTACTGCTTTATTCTTATGCTTTTTTCCTCTTCTTTTCATGAAGAATGTACTAAAGAAAACTTTCTGAATTACACTAAATATATTTATCTTCAGATCTATGTACATATATTGATATTAGGCTCATTCAAGGCAGTTAAGAATTGATACTATGCTTTTTTAGATATCCATTTCATGCATAAGATCATGTCAGGTATATACTCATGAAAAGCTAGCATGTAATCAAAATTCAGAAGATAATTTGTATTTCTTTTAAGTAATTTTTTGTTTTAATGGCAACTGATTTTTCTTTTTAACAATTTCTCTCTAGTGGACAACCAGCCTATGCTACATTACATCAGAGATAAAACTGCTGTCCCTTATTTCTCCAACCTTGTTTGGTTTATTGGAAGCCATGTGATAGAACTGGATAACTGTGTGCAGACTGATGAGGAGTAAGTTTTTCCAAATGCTAAGTGTTGAATGGAAATGCTTCCCAGGTGTTGATACTCTCCTGATTTTGTCTTTAGTAGTCCAGTTAAGTTAGTGTCTGTTTTCTATTGCAAGCTTTTCATTCTTGCAAAATTTTTAGTGACTCTTTGAATGAATAATGGTTAGTGCTGTGTGGTCTTGCTGTGACCATATTCCTACAAGTAAATTAACATTTGGCAATATGCTTTTATGCCAAATTTAGTAGGTATCTAGAAGACACAAAGTATTTTGTGCTTCTCAGTCTTCCTTTGTCTTTTTAATATTTTGTTTCTACATATCTCAGTAAAAGAGCTTTCTGAAACTGGAAAGGTGAACTTTAACAGGCATGAAATTCCTGTGTAATATCTACTACACTATCTACTACAGAAATGTTTTTTGTTGATTTGGGTTATTCCCACCCCTCCTCAGAATGGGTGGCTGTTTCTTGCTTTCTCTACAGAGGAAACACTTGCCATGTGCATTCTAAAGCACACACAAGCCTGAATGCTCTTTACTAGCTGCATTAGTTAGCTTTACTGAAAACATCTTTAAGCAATCAATTTACACTGGAAGGGATGCACATTAATTCTGTATGTTTTTAAGACTGTGACAATTGATTATCAGACTTTCTTTCTGCTTGCTTTCTCAGGCACAGAAATAGGGGCAAACTGAGTGACCTGGTGGCAGAACATCTTGATCATTTACATTACCTTAATGATATCCTTATCATTAATTGTGAATTTTTAAATGATGTGCTGACAGACCACCTACTTAATAGGCTCTTTCTTCCCCTTTATGTGTATTCATTGGTAAACCAAGATAAGGTAAGCTAATACCTGCAAATAAATAACTCTTACAAGTCTTACTGCTTTCAGTGTGCATAATGATGTGTTCAACAAGTGTATTCTGTAGCAGGAATTATCTTGTTGGTGTCTTTGTTTATATGTTTTACATGAAACAGCTTAAATAAGGTGACTGGAGGGGAAAAGGTGGCTGAAGGGGAAATACCCTGAGGCTTAATTTAATGGCAGGATAGATTAAATTTAACTCACCAAACAAATACTGGCTTGGATGACATGGTTATTAAATGCCAACAATAATGGAGATGAGAATAGCTGCAAAATTGGAACAGGGATTAAATTTGTCTGATGCTGGGAGATTCACCATTTCCTTTTCTGATACAGAATCCTAAAATGCTTTGGTTGGGAAGGGACCTCCAAAGGTTATCTAGTCCAAGCCCCCTTCAGGATGGGGCCTCCACCACCTCCCTGGGCAACATGTTTGAGTGTTCCACCAGCCTCACAGTAAAGAACTTCTGCCTAATGTCCAACCTATAGCTGCCCTTCTGTAGTTTAAAACCATTGCCCCTTGTTCTGTTGCTCTGTGCCCTTGGTATGGTGATGATTTATTTTTAAAGCATAGCCTTTAAATGTTATGGAAAGCTGATTTTTCATGAAATAGGAACTGTGCTTTTAAAACCTCTACAGGCTCCTGTTTTGCCTTTAAAAACAAAATAAAAAATCCCCTATTCAGTTTATTTTTCATGGATTTTTTTGTTTTGGCTTTTTGGCTGGTTGGTGGTTGGGGTTTTTTTTTCCCTTCATTCCCCCTTGTTAATATTCTGGAGTGGTGTTTGTTCTTCAGATACACAACACTGAATTTCAGCATGCTTTCATTAGCTAGAGGCCAGGTTTCTTGCAAGTTCATTAACTCAGCATATTGCAGGTTCACTGAAGTTTGAGGTAAGCTTCTTGCCTGTCCATTGCTAAGGCCATTGAAATAGTGTGAAGCTGACTTATGGACTTTTGCTTTCATTTAATGTTCTCTTTCCAAACCTCCTTCCTTTCCTGTTTTCAGGCAGCTGTGTTTTATTATCATGAGATTAGAGAGATTTGCAGCCATAAAATGGTGCTGTTCTTACCTCAAGATAACTGTTGATTTTATTTTTTTTGAGGTGGTTTTTAAAGCACTATTCATTTGTTTTTAGAAACATTTCAATTACTGCTGGTATGTAAGTTTAGTATTGTTGTGCTCAAGTTATACTTCAGATATTGTTGTGAAGTATGATTTATTTGATTTAGAGAAATGTGTATCAAGAATGTGTTTATTATGTGGGTAATAAATATTTCATTTTCTGAAGAGCTGATTTTTAGAGCAGACCAAAGAATGTTAACAGAAGTATTTTTTGAATGGATGGTAGCATAGTGGAAAGCAACTTATTTCTCAGTTACCTGCTAAATTTAACTCACTGAAGTGACTTGGAAAGACAATAATGACTAGGAATTTTTCTAAGAGTAAGGGTTATGCTTATTCAGAGTGTCTCCATTTTAAATAGTTTTCAAGAAATGAATGTTAAAGAACATTATGCTCTCTCAATATTTTGTAACAGAATGTGAAACAGTACAATATCAATAAGTTTGTTTTAAATAAAATACTAAACAGTGTAAATGTTTTTAACTTTGCATAAATAAATCTTTTCTCATTTTTTTCCTGTAGGGTGGTGAGCGTCCAAAAATAAGTCTCCAAGTTTCTCTCTATCTTCTTTCTCAAGTAAGTGTTTGAAATATTTTGTCCTATTTCATAGCATTTTTGCAGTAGTGTTATGATTTATAAATTACAGTATTTCCATCCGTTTTGGCAAAGCCATTAAAGACATTTTAACAAGATGTTAAACCTATTAGTTTCCATTAAAAAAAAAATCCAAGATAATTTTTCTTTTTATGGACAGACCAAATATCTTCTTCATTGAGTTAATATAATTCTTCTGAGAATCCCATAGCCCAGGGTAGCCTTTAGAGCATTCAGAGACTATTCTTCACATATACCACCTGTTTATGCATACAGTGCAGAACAGAGCATGAGATGTGCCAGGTGAGAATGGAGGGAGACTGGAGGTGGACCTGAACTGCTTCTGGCCACAAGTCAATTGTTTGCTGGCCCTACCTTGTAAGCCTTGAGTCAAAGTAATATGTTCAGGTACTGAAAATGAAATGGTCTGTGTTTTGTAACATGTCTGATATTTTTCCACCCTTCCTTTAACAGGTTTTTCTAATTATACATTATGCCCCTTTGGTGAACTCATTGGCTGAGGTTATACTGAATGGTGACCTCGTGGTGCTTGCTTCTAAACTTGAGCAAGATATACAGAAATGCTCAGTAAGTGGCCAACTAATTGTTCAATATATTCTTTCTTTTTAGAGGCAAAGACTTGAAAAACAGAATCCTGAAATTGGTACTCCAAGGTGGTTTGTGTTCAGAAGAGCAGCAATAGGGTATTTCAGTTTTTGTTGGTGGGTATGATAGCAGAGGGATGCTCTGTAGAACTTAGAATATTGTGTTTTTCTTGAAGTTGCAGTGTTTTCATGCATGTGTAGATGTGTGTATATTTATTTATATCCAAGTAGTGGTATAAGAATCTGTAGGAAACAAGTTAGAATACCAAGTTACTTTGTGGGGCTCAGACACTGCAAAGGCTTCCAGCATTTTGGTGAGACACTTGTAATCCAGTCTCTTCAGTTTTTGCTACCCAGTAAAATAGAAATGAGTTGTTGCAACTGTGAAATTATTTCTTTATTCAACTTGTAGTAGAAGTGAAAGACTTAGGAAAAAATATATGTCCTTATGGTAAATCCTTTGGCTGTAGAAGGAAATGAAGCTTTTGGCTGAATCTTCCCAGTGTTTTAGCAATAAAACTGATCATCAGTGTGCCTAAGAAAATACAGTCCAGCCACAAGGAGATGGGAGTGCTCTCACTTTGTCATTGCCCTCCACTTTTGGGTTTAATCCTGTGTAGATGTTGCTAGGTGCTGTTGTTAGTGTTTTTCTGGTTGTGGTGTCTAAGATCATATCCCTTTTCTCGTGGGTTCTGCAGTTGGTGAAACTGCTTGTTTGTATTTTTGAAGGCCTCCAGGGATGGGAAAAAGGGGCTATGACCTTAATTTGGTTAGAGGCTTCTAATTAGTTCTGTCTAAAGATTTGAAAATGTCCCCTCATGTCTCCCTGCCCAGCAAAGGGTTACTGACTGAATGGTTAGTTTAGAACAAGCAGTAGGCTGAGTCTCTCCATGGGTTTTTTTTTTCCCCAGAAGTGGCTGTAGCTCTGAGAATTTCAAGGGGAGGTAGAATTTGACTCTTCCATGAAACAGGGCAACTGTTCTAGATTTCTTCCCACTGTGCAGTGGAATCTGGCTGGGCTGATCTTAGCCAGCAGCTTTTGGCTTCTGCTATTTTATACTGTTGACCTTGATCTTTAGAAACTAATATTTTTCTTAAGTCAGCTCACTGTAGGGTTTCTTTCTGAGTGCTTGAAGATAAAGCAGTTAGGAAATGTCTGCCCTTCTGCTAGCTGTGTGCTGAATGTCATGTGTGTTACTTGTGCAGAAGCAGGTTTTGTTACTAGGAAATTTGTGGTGAGAGGGTGGGGCACCAGTTGTTGCAGAACTGAGATTTTTCATTTCCTGTTGTAGTTACTGTACAGAATTGCAAAATATTTGTAGCATGTTTTTGTGACTGCAGTAAGGTCAGGAATATTAGGGGTTTCCTTATAAACTTCTATTCATCTGTTCTCATGTTTGTGATGCTTTTTAGGTTGCTGCTCCTTAATGGTCTTAAAGATGTGTCCTCATGGCATATAAACTGTCATTTCTGTCACACCTGAACAGGCAGTAAATAGATTTACTCTTTGAGTTTAGAGTTGTGCTTGTTCTGAAGTCAGACCTGTGTTTTATCTTTTACTACTTCCTTTCTGTTCCAATTTCCCATTGTAATCATTCTGATACTCTTTAGCTTGTTGCTTTGGAGATGTGTTTGTATGTTTTGGTAAGCTCCAATTATCTCTAAAGCCCTGCTTTGTACCTAACACTGCTCATCTCTTCTAATGAGATGTTGCAACACATTTAAGTGTAAATTCTAACATACAGTTGCTAAAACCCAAAGTAGAACCTCCCATCTACATTCATCTTCCTAATAAGATGAGCTGAAGTGGAATGAGGTGTGGAGATTATAGCCTGAGATTACTAGAAGCAGAGTCATGGGCCCTCTTGATGGGAGACTAAATAAGTAAAGAATGCATAAAAAAAGATGTTTGAGAAGGGTTGCTGTGTATAAATGCAACATATCCAGCATTACTTAGGGCAAAAGAGCAACAGTAGCTGTCATGACAGGAACAAACAGTACTTGTTACTGGAAAGAACTTTGTGCACAAAAAAAAATCACTAGCAGATCTAACTCCTGCAAGCTTAGGAATTGGTAATCACCTCCCCATGGAGATCTGCTGAACATCCTGGAGTAGTAATGATTGCCCAGCCTCCCATCAAACAGATTCCCTATCTTGAAGTAGAGCAGATTAAGATCCACATTGTGCTTCCACATATTCTCCCTTGTGTTTGTTTTTGGGTGGCATCAGAAATGCCATCTCCTGATGAGAGTTGAGTATGTGTAACCACCAGAATGTCTTGAAGCTTGTTAGCAGCTATCACACTATGGTTTACCTTGCTTCCTGTGAGATCTCTTCTGCTGCAGAATTCGGATGTGGGGCAGTCCTACATATTTCATGTTTCTCTTTTAACCTACTTTCTCCTTCCCGTAACTGCTGCTGCCTTCTTTTTACCAGCACACATTGCACAAGATAAACCAGCATTGAAAACCTGGTTGAAAGACAAGTAAAAAGTATCAAATAGCAGTACCTCATGCTGTATAATCCACTGAAATAAAGCATATGCTTTGGAAATGAATTTGCCTGATTCTAGGAGGGGTTGTTGGTTTATTTTAATAGATCACATTGGTAAATTTCAGCAGAACAGAACATACCTCTTGGCTTTTTTCTCAGCTTGCTTTCTTGAGATGGCTCAGTGCTGATGAGCACATTGCTGTCTACTGGCATCTTCTGCTGTTTTATGGCTGACAGCATATTAGAAAGGTGAGGATGTTAAGTACATGCATTCTTCAGCAAGTAGCTGCAGGATCTGGCATTGTGAATGAAGAGGAAGATGCATCATGCAACTTGAATGCTACTTTTATTCTTAAAGAATAGAATTTAATATGTTCTTTTTTTTTTTTTTTGTACAACTTTTCTGACCAGAAGCCATCAATAAAAGGTTGCAACTCTGGTTGTGTTTTAATCTTCCTGTGTTGCAGTTTGATCAGACTAAAAATATATCAGAGAGGTTACTGGGGGACATAATTGTGGTAAATTTCAGATGATGGTTTATTCTGATATTGTGAAAGCTTCTTCCTACTGTATGGTTTGTTTCAGTGCCAAATGCAAGGTGACTTACACAAGGTTTCTGTAAAACCTTTGAAGATTCAGAGAAACTTTTTGGCTTGTGGGAGGCTTTTTCCCAGATGTCTTCCTAATCCTTGTTTTTTTTACTGCATAGATGTGCTTTAAGTGGAGGGAGGGGTTTTTCCAAACTCCTTCTCTGAGGTCTCTTTAATGCACTCATCCTCAATCCTTACTGTACTTGAGTCACTTAAGGCAAGAAGTGGAATCAGTTTTGTGTTTAGTCTTTTCTCTGGCTTGCCCTTAAATGTTTAACCCTTCAGCCAGCATCAGCTAGAAGTGATTAAAGGGTAATGAAGTTTCTGTAGCACAATTGTTCAGCATAAGGCTGTGCTGGCAGGAAGCTCCCAAAGCACATGTTTCACTTCTCAGTTTCAGAGAGATTTGGCTAAGCAGTGTTCAGAGCTCTGTGTGAGAGTGGGCATGTATCCTGGTAATCAAGCTGGCAGGCCTGACAAGTGTCAAGGGAGTTCAGAAAACAAGCCTAGAAAAAAATGTAGGAAGCCCAGTTAGTTCTGTTAGAACAGAATGAATTTGAAAGTGGTTTGATGATTTACATTCTAAAACCCTTCTATAAAATCTTTTTGTAGGAACTGAAGTTTATTTACCAATTAGAGTTACAAATGGCTTGCCGTAACTCAGTGTAAACTCTTCAAATTCACAGGCAAAGTCCAGAATCAGATGTTTCATAAAACCAACAGAGACACTTGAAAGGTCTCTTGAAATTAACAAACAGAAGGGGAAGAAGAGGGTGCAGAAAAGACCCAACTATAAAAATGTTGGTGAAGAAGATGAAGAGGAGAGAGGATCTGAAGATAACCCAGACGACTTAGATAAAACTAAGGGTACAGAAGCAAGTTCAAAAGGTATCAGAACCAGCAGTGAAAATGAAGGTGAGTACTGGCAGGTAAAAATAATTCTTACAATTTTGGTACTTTTATTTCCCATGGTAAGTCAAATGGTGTAGCCACTTTGCCTCTGTAAGATGATGGGGAGTATTTGATGCATGTTTCAAAGATAAAATTTAACAAGTGTGCCAAAAATGATGCTGTGTGTTTCCAGGATTTTGAGCTAATTCAAACTGTAAGAAGAATTGGCTTTATTGGATGAGTGGTCTTACAGAATATTTAGATTTCTAAATATTCTAAGTAAATGTATTCTATTTAGAATTGATTGTATTCATAACTATTAGAGGGAGATGTATTAGAGATTATGACAGCCCTCTCCAAACACAGTTGTGTTTTGATTAACAGTCTGAGAAGCTTTTCCTTAAATGATGTCAGATATCTGAGGAGGTGTCTGCTGTGAAGAAAATTGAGACTTGATCTGCTGTTTAAATTGGTGCATTTAGTAGCCATCTTTGTCCAAATTTTTAAGCAAAAGCTTAAGAATACTTAAAGCCAATAGGTATGAAGCACTAGGAACCAGGTACCCTTTTTTGTGTAGAGACCCTGATTTGTTAAAAAGACTACATTTTGCTATGGGGTTTTCTTTTGTAGAAATAGAGATGGTAATCATGGAGAGATGTAAACTGTCAGAACTGTCCATATCTGCTGTGACAGAACAGAACACAACAGATGAAGAGAAGAGTGCAGCTGCTTCTGGGAGTGAGATAACAAACTGGAACAGGTATAAAGGAACTGTAATGTGTTTTGCTGTATTGCTGCTTCCTGGCTTGCCCTCCCACTAACCTACCTGTATCAAGGGGTGGTTCAAATTTGCCTCCAATTAAAATTACAGGGATTCTTGTGGATCATAAATGAGGCAACAAAAAAAAAAAGTGGCCTCTGCTGATCAGTTGTGGCAGTGGTCCTGTTCTGTTGTAAACTTTGTGCTTTCTTTTATGCCTTAAGTTGATAAATTTAAATGACAGCATATTAACACAAAGTCAGAATAGAAATGTTTTCATTCTAAAAGTTCCTAAACTTCTGAATCAAGCCAGAAGTAGTTTTCTTAATATTTATGGTCACATCTGTCAATATTACATATACCTATAGGGAAAAAGAACAAGGAAAATGCCTCTGTTCAGAGCTGAATTTTGCAGCATTTTGGTAGGAGTAGTTACAAATAAACCATGCTAACTCGTGTCCAGTTTCCAGGATATGTTAGCATTACTGGAAAATTCTCTTGGAAACAGTTTGTAAGTGTTTCTGGGAGCAGAAATTGCCCTGACTTCAAAATTTAAACTCAGATATGCTAAAAACTTATAAGGCTCTCACTAAGATTTTTACATTCTTCTTGCTAGAATCTCTTGACATACAAGTAATTGCAAATGTAAAAATGGTGAAATGCTTGTGTTTAATAGGATCTCAAATTTATTTTTAAACTTGGGAAATGCTGCCTGCTATTCCCAGAATTTCATTCAGTCTCCATTATAGCTTTGATGTAGCTTAGATTATATTCATTAATAAAGATAACATTTAATTTAATTGTAAAAGTGAAATTGAACCTCGACTTGAACTGGTTTTAAAATACATCGGTCTGGATTATTGATATTTTGACTAAAATACGTGCCAAATGGCTTTTAGAAATAAATTGCCAATGACTCTATTGAATACTAAAGCAAGTAGGATAGTGGGGTGGTGAAAATACTTGAGATGCAGTGCATTTTACACATACCTGCATTTCAGCACTCTCTTCACCTGCAGATGTGATCTTGATAGACCTTGTGTAGGGCATTTCAGGCCTTATCTTTGTACACAAATTTTGGGAAATATAGGTGAAGAAGCTGCTAGAGTTTGTGTTATTCTATATGCCAAATGTCATCATTGAAGCAGTAGCTAAATTATTCAAGAAATTTGTTCAAGTGGGTCTAGCTTCTTTCCTACCTCTATTGTTATCACTGAGCCTGTGGATAAGGTGCTGTGTGGGGAGTGGAAAATGCAGG
Source organism: Ceyx melanurus (assembly GCA_024611195.1). NCBI lineage: Eukaryota > Metazoa > Chordata > Aves > Coraciiformes > Alcedinidae > Ceyx > Ceyx melanurus. The sequence goes on along the minus strand of JANHGL010026265.1, from coordinate 61,299 downwards.
GATCTTTCACTCCACACATGAAGTGGGTGAAACTTCTGTAACTGGAATAATCATTAATGATTATGATGATGATGAGCCCTAATGGGTTACACTCTGAAACCTGTTTTCTTGTTGGTTTAGTTTTTGTTGTCTCTCTGGGCCACCTGTGAAAATAGATTTAATTTCTGCTTATGCTCTGAACTGACTGGATGCAAGCCAGTTTAAGACAAGAAGCCAAGTTGCCTTGTCATCAGGCTTGTGCCAGGATCAGCCAAATCCCAGCAGTAGCTGATCTGTCAGGGTCCTGGGTTAAATTCACTTTTCTGGTCTGTTCAGTGTACAGGTGAAGGATGAACTTGGCACTGTTTGGAGCTTCCTGGATATATCATAGCTCACACATGCTGAAACCCAGGAAAACAAAGCTCATCTGCAGCCCAGAGCTTGCTTTTTTTTCCATTCAGATATTCCCTCCTTGATCATTTTTCCCTCCTATAACTGATGGTGATGGTTTTTGACTGCATGCTTTAGAATAACCTGGTTTCCTCCAAAATTCCGGTGAAAACTGTTTTCTTATAATAGTAAAAGCTTTCAGTTAGTACATGAGTTTTAAGGTAGGTTTGGTTTTTTTATGCCCCAGGGATTGCAGCTTCTTGAAGTTACTTATGTATACAGAAAACATGCTGTGAGTGCCTGTGCATGCAATACTAAATGTGCTCCAGGCAACCCAGTAAATGTGTGAACAATGAGTTCTTGGCAAAGTATTATGTAGCAAATCCCATTAAAACACCAGAATTCATGTCAGAATGTAAATACAAAATATGTCTAGAGTCTAAGTAATCTTAAACAGGGTTGTTTTTGTTTAATGCCTGAAAATGTGTTACTGTAAATCTGCCTTTTTCATTAGCTACATGTAGATGAGGGGGTTTTCTGCATCATTTATTGTACAATTGCTCTTTTCCATAGACCCTTCCTTGATATGGTCTATAATGCTCTGGACTGTGCTGAAGATGATTACTATGCCCTGTTTGTGCTCTGTCTTTTATATGCAATGTCACACAACAAAGGTAAGGAATTTTTGCTTTTTCCAAGGAAAACTAAATGAGACACATGATTTTAGGCATGATCTGTTTGTAAATTCTATTAATGCATACCTTACATGGTGAGAAATTCTTTATATGGGAGAGGCAGAAATAAGTATGTTGTAAGTGAACACAGTTGCAAAGGATCACCTTTTTAGAAAAATTTGATGGAAAGCTTTGTGAACATCACAGCTTTTATTTCATAGGTTTCTCGAAATAGGATTACTGTGTTTCACTTTTAATCTCTTATAGTGGGCTTCAACTGAAATTAAATATATAGATCAAATTAATCTACTGCTATAATAAACAGCAAAAGAGCATGAGGTGCAATAGCTTGCTTAAAAGGATTACTTTTAAAATGGGCTGTTTCAGATCTCTTTCTGGTTCTCTAGCTGCTCAGTTTGAATTTCACCTTTCCCCCACTATCCTGTTATTTCTGGCACAGTGGAGAAGGCTGTGACAGAACGTATTCTAAAAAGTCTGAATTGTCCTAGCTTAACCAAGAACTTTGGTTTTAGCCCTTGCTTCTAAAGGGAAGCCTTATCAGGGTACTAAATGTAGATACTCTGTTAGGTAGTTACTGAGGCTTTTGGTCACAAGTTCTTCCATTTCTCAGAACCAGCTGTTAGATTGCTGTGAACACCAATACTCTGATCACTCTGCTTCCTTACCTTCCCCTACACCTCTTCAGTCTCATTATGACAGAGCACATTTGTCTCACTGTCACTGATCTTCAGACAGACCTTTATTCTTCCAAATCTATATACTTAGTGAAGAAAAAATCAGCTATCAAAATGGTCTTGTTATAGTTTACTGCAAATTCAGAGTTAGAAGAAACTAGAAACTGCAGCATGGTAATTCTGTGTTGTCTGGGATTGTTTATTACTGTTCTTTAGAACAAGGACAGGGAAAGCCACAGGAGCCTGTGACTGTTTTGTTCCAAGAGGTCTTACAGTAACTAGGCTATTCTGAGAAATAACTTTGCTGTTTTAGAGGAATAGGTTGAACAAAGATGGATTTAGTTTCCTTAGAACACGTCGGTGAGAATCTGATTTATGTTGTGGAGGTTACTAAGAGGCTCCTAGTTGCAAAATAAAATTCCTTTTTAAAAAAAATCATAGATGAACTGATCACTTATTGCCAAAGTGGAATTTCAAATCAGACTTTCTTCTTTGCCCCTTTAGTCTTAAAGTTCTTCAGATTGGTTTAGATTTGGACAAATAGCCTGAGAATTCCAGATGCAGCAAAATGACTTGGGTGTCACCAACCACTTTGTTTTTGAGTGACTTCAGCCAGGGGGCTTTGTTTCAGGCTGAGATTTTTCACTGATACAGAAATGTCTTTAGTCTTTCTATTTTTCTTCCTTTTCCTTGCAATAGAAATTGGAAACTATCTGGCCCAGCTTTGTGTTGCTGATTCCACTCTTCTGAGAAAACTGCTATACCTGTTAAACACATACTCCTGTTTTCTAATTTGCCTTTCTTCTCTCATCCCCTACAAAAGGAATTGACCCAGTCAAGCTGGAGAGAATTCAACTTCCAGCTCAACATGCTGAAGAGAGGACTTCATATAATCATGTACTTGCAGAAGGGCTCATCAGGATAATGAATTATGCTGCACAGCCAGGTATCACATTGCAAAAAGAATCATAGAATCATTGCTGAAGGTGGAAAAAAAACCAAACCCAAATGCTACCTGCCTCTTGTCTTTGCAGGGAAAACATCTGTTTAGACTGCTCTCTGAGCAACAAGTTGCTATGGTCTGTGAAAAACAAGTGTCAGGTTTTCCTTAGTTGATGAGCAACCAGGGAGTCTGATTTTCTGCTGAATTTTTGTTCTTATACTCACAACTACACAGGGGTCTGCTTTCTTCATTCCTATTTTCTGTGATTTTTTTGAATTAATAAAATGATGACATGTCTAGTGATTTCAACATAATACAGGACTTCTTCCTGAAAATATCACTGGTGACGCTTGTAAAAGGAATTCCAGCAGAGGAATAGTCTTGAAAACTATATGGTTCCCTTTGCTTGTAGCAGTCTTTTCCCTCTAGAGATGTTAGCAGATTTGGCCCTGATTTTCTGTGATCACAGATTGGATTCTGTTCTGAACTGTTTTGCAGAAAACACAGTTTTTTTCCCCAACTTCAGTTTTTTTTGTGAAATGAGGGATAGGAGGCTCAGTGACTTATTCCCTGGAAACATGAACATTGTTCAAGCCAAAGCTCTTATCCCTTCACTTCCCCTCTTTAAAACTTCAAATGAGTAGATGTGGTTTTCCCCTGCAACTGGCATACTGTGACATTCCTGATTGTCTGCAGAAGAAAATCTAATGCTTGTTTAGCCTGCAAGACAGAGCTGCAGAGTATTAACTTGTGATGCTGGCATGCCAGTTGCAGCTTGAAAGCACATTTATACTTGAAGAATCTCTACACACTGCAGAAAGAAAGAGTGCAAAATGAGGAAATGCATTTATTTAAACAAAACCATTTCTGAGGAGTGAAAATAGTGTGGGGTTTTATTAAGCTTGTTAAATGCAGTGTAGAAAATCTCCTTTTCTTTTGGGGGTACTGACCTTTGTATCTTTAGGTTCTGGCAGCTTAGTGCTGCAAAATAGTAAATGGGATTTGGAGTCCAACTCAGATGTCTGTCTCTTGGGTATGTTGTCTTAGATCATGGAGCTCAGAATATCTAAATTTCTGGTTTTTAGTTGTTTTGTTTGTTGTTGTTGTTTTTTTAATCCTTTTGAAACTAATACATTCTTTCACTCTGACTTCTCTGGATTCTCACATCTAGTCTGTATCTGAATCATTTGGACTGTTTTTTGTTTCTGTTTTTTTGTTTGGGTTTTTTTGTGGGTTTTTTTTGTGTGTGTGTGTTTTGTTTTTTGTGTTTGGTTGGGTTTTTTTTAAGGAAAAGCTCTTCCTTATTAGTATGCTATCCATAAAACTTCCTTTCCTCTTGTAACTATTCATTAGTGCTTCAGATGGATAAAGGATTTTGCTTTTTTTTTTTTTTTTTGCTTCTTTTGTAGTAGTTTTAATCTTTATTACTGCCTTAGTGCTTTAGATTTCTCTTTAGCTTTAAGTTACTTTTCCAGGTTGTTTTGGTTTTGTTTTTTAAAGCCATCAGCACTGTAAGCCAGTATCAGCACCCAGTCATGTAGGATGCAGAGTTTCCCAGTTGCAGTGAACAGTAAAAGCATTAGTTAAGAAGAAGAGCAGAAGTTAAACTGCTACTATTTTATATATTGGAATTTTCTTCCTCTAGATGGCAAAATCCGTTTGGCAACTCTAGAACTCGGCTGCCTCTTGCTAAAGCAACTTGTGTTTTCTAAAAACAGCAGCATCATAAAAGATGTTCACCTGGCTTGCCTTGAGGTAGGTGTTTTCTTTCAAATTACCACTCCCAGCATCACCTGTCCTTGAGTTTTCTAATGTAGTTGATTACTTTTTTTGATTGCAATAAGCATACGTGTGAAATTAAACTCCTAGAACATCTTTATTGGGGACTCTGGGCAGTGAAAGTAAAGAATCAATCCGTGTGAAGTTCTCTTCTGTTCACAGCTTTGCTGTTACCTTGCTGTTTACTTCTCAAGGAGGGTTATGCTTCATTTTCTCTCTGAATTGTGTTCTCCATTTCAGCAATAAAGTGCTTTTGAAACTACTATACTATATAAGATGTATTTATGTATTATATATCAAATTCCAGACTGCAGCCTGTAAGTACATTAATAGCCTCTGATATTTTAAGTGTGACTTTTGAGTAAATGATGTATGTGCTTCCTGAAATTCTCTGTTTTTTTCTAGGGTGCAAGGGAAGAAAGTGTTCATCTCCTTCGTCGTTTCTATAAGGTATATATGCTAAATGGTGTAAGGAACAAATGCTCACTTAAAGTGGAATTAGAAATCAGTCTGCAGCCCACTCTCTGTGTGGCTCTCAGGGCAGGACTTCTTTTGAAGGTGGGCACTCCAGATTTGTGCTAAAGAAGGAAGAGTTTTATTAGATTCCTACCTTTCCCATACCTACCTTGTTGACATACAGGCTGTTAGAAGCCTCCCAGTGTTTGTACTGGAGGTACAAACCATGCTATTAAAACATTTCTGGGATTTAATAATTAACACTAATATGGAATGTGGCCTTTTTGGCATTACTTTTCATTTTTGTCTTATCTGAAATGATCTAAAAATTTACTTTATCTTTTTTGTTTTGTATTGGACACCTCTGGAGCTCTTTGCCTTTTTTTTTTATTGTAAACAATGAGAGAAATTAAAATTTTTAGACCTAGGCATTAGCTTCTATAGAAGAAGCAGTAAATCCAAAACAGATTTCAAGTGTCTGAAATATCATCTGCTTTTTGTCAGAATTCTTTTGAAGAACATGTTCTCAGTATTGCTTACAAAAAAGCAGTAACTGGTGGTGAGTTGACCTTGTCTGTCTGCCAGATGTCCACCAGCTGCTCTCTCACTCCCACTCCTCAACAGGATGGAGAAAGAATAAGAGATGAAAAAATCTTGTGACTTCTTAACAGCATCATGGGCTAAACAGACCCAATCTGGTGAAAATGAAATTGTAAATTCAAATACATTTAGATAGTTAGAAACAAAGCTAAAATAAAGCAAGGCCTTCCCCTGACTCCTCCCTTTTCCCAGACTCATCTTTGCTCCTTCATCCCTGACTTTTCTACCTTTTTAGCCTTGCTGAGTTTTGTAGGAAGAATGGGAGATGGTGTCTGGGAGTTAGTCCATAGCAGTTAATCTCTGCTGCTTCTTCCTCCTCTCCACTTTTCCCCTGGCCCAGCCTCTCCTCCATGGGCTGCAGTCCTTCAGGAAGATGATCTGCTTCATGGTGGGCCCTTCACAGACTGCAGGTCCTTTAGGGCATATCCACCTGCTTCTGTGCTGCAGGGTGCATATCTGCTCCACCATGCTCCTCTCAGAGGGATCTTTCTCCTTTTCTTACCTGTATTTTCCCCTCAGTGCCAGTGGTGTTGCTGAGGGGCTCTGCTGTGCCCTGCTCCAGGGCTGATGGAGGTGGCTGTGCCTGGCACAGGGCAGCCCCACTCCCTGGGCAGGAGCACCCATGAAATCATGAAATGAAAACAAGCATGGTTCCATATGATCAGTCTATATCCCTTTTTCTTTTTGCAAGGGAGAAGAAATTTTTCTGGATATGTTTGAAGATGAATACAGGAGTATGACAGTAAGTGAACCCCCTTCTGTCCTGCCAGCTCCTCAAACCCCAGGACAGCAGAGGAGCAAGAACAAGTACTTACTGATAACTACTGAGAATGCTGTCTTTGTTTTTGGGACTAGAATAACAAAATGGGGGGTAGGGGGGGCTTGTGTCTCTGAGGAGTTGTGTCTACACTGAGATATGTGAGAATTCACAGCTTTTTATTCAATAAAAAGCTTTTGTTTTTTGAAAGTGAGTAGACAAAAATTACTTTATCCTGGGAAATTGGATTTTATTTTTTTTTTCTAGTTATCAATCTTCCTGTATTTCTCTGAAGCCCAGCAAGGATTCAGTTTTGAGTGGTGCCACTTACTGTGGAGAACAGGGTTCTAGTGAGCAAATACCAGGGCCTTTTTCTCATCATTTCTTCATAATAATCAGCAGTCATGTAAGGGAGAGAGACCTGTTAGAGGTCAGCTTGAAGGGAATTGTCTAATGTGAAACTGCATTAGTAGAGACTAGAGAGTTCTGTTTGGAGAGAAAAAGATATGCTAAAGTTTCTTGTGATTGAATTGCTTACAAATTAGAGTCAAAATTTAAAAGTAAACCTGACAGACTTTGGGTTTTAGTACTGGTGAAATAGCTTTTCTTCTGTAATCTTCCAGAGTGCTTCCTGTGGGTTTTTTTTTCACTATAGGAAGTTCAACAGTGTGTTACAGAATGATGATGACCAAATATTTAATGGAGGTTGCTTATTATGAGCTTAAAATAAGACAAGCAGTATTAAAAATTCTCAGAACTCTCTAACAATTCCTTCCTCTTAAAATATGCAACTATGAGCTGTATTTGAAATTAAAGATGCAAATGCTTCTTGTTCTGTAATCAATGTTAAACTATTTTTCTAGATGAAACCCATGAATGTGGAGTACTTGATGATGGATGCCTCAATCTTGTTGCCTCCAACTGGGACACCACTGACTGGAATTGATTTTGTGAAGAGATTGCCTTGTGGAGATGTGGAAAGAACACGAAGAGTAAGACTATTTTTCTTGAGTTTATTTGTGACAAAATGATGCTAAAGGCTTTAAACAATTGCAGAACTAAAAATGTTTCTCCTCGAGCTGCTTGATTGGAAGCTTCATCCACCAAATCATGGAGACTTGATAAAGACAAGTGTGCAGTATCGAATATTTACTTGCTCAGTGGAGAAACTTTTTGTCTGATTTTTTTTGTGTCTGGTCAAGTCAGTATGTTCCTGCACGGCGTTTTTTTGTTGTTTTTTTTTTTAGACTATGGAGGGATCTACCAAAAAAAGGCATTTTGATGACAGTGTATTGACAGTTTTCTTTGTGATCTTGTATCTCAGTCTGCCTTTCATTGCATTCCTGTAGTAAGAATCTCCACTACAGGGCTGGCTGACCTCATATTGCTTGTGTTTCTAGACACAGCAAAAAATACCAAGTGTTCATCTTGCTGAAGTAATTCATGATCTTGAGAGTGAGAAAACCAGCCAAATGTATTTTTATGACTGACACAATCTGTAGAGGTGATATTGGCCTGAATAACAACACCACAGGATTCTTGGGATGTTGGTCTTTAGCTTTGCTGTGCCAGCAAGGCTTGTAGGTATATTATTTGAGAAGTGCTGTTGTATGGTTTTGCCTTTATCTAAGTGCATACACAAGGATATTCATGTGCTCTTGAAGCAAAAACCCACCTGCGGGAATCTTCTGCAAGGTTTTGTGTTTGTTGCTTATTAGAAGTCACACAACTTGTTATCACAGCAAGTTAACTTGATAAAGTGGATTATCTTGAAAAGTGCTGTTCTTAGAAAGCAAAAATACTTCCTAGAATTCTCTCTGAGGCAGAATGGTACTTAGAAACAGATGTTAATGGAAGCTGACTGCTTGAGGGATTTTTATGTGCTAAATAAGGAATAGTGTAGCTGCTGTTGGTGGCAACTCAATCAATACAGATATTCCTGTAAATTCTTTGAGATAGAAGGGGTTTTCTCATCAGCAGTAACTCCCAGAATGCTCCTTGTTGGTCCTCCTTCCCTGATCACATTGTTCTAGAAGTGTTAGAATTTCTTGGAATGCCTATGCTACTTTATTCCAGCCAGTCTGGAGCTGAATTGCCTTAGCAACATGGATGAAGTTTAGAGTATCTTGGGATGTTGCTGCTGCCACTTGACCTGCTGGATGTCCTTTTTACTGCTAGTTTCAAATGTGCAGTGGTTCAATTCTGAGCATCCCATGGCATGATTCTAATAAAGTCTCAAGTTCTATTTCACTAGCAAGTGAAGAAGTCCCATACTTTGATTGTATCATGAGTTCTCAGCTGCTAGAGATCAGATCTTTTTAGGCTCTCACTTCTTCTTTTACTTTAGGAAGTCCCTTCAAGTGGCAGTTTTTTTCGTCTTAACTTGAGGAGGAACTCTTGAGAAATTAGATATCTCTCAAGTTATCAAAGGCACATCTGCAAAATCCAGCCAACCTCTCTGACTTAAAATGTTAAAATGACCAGGCATTGTTAGTCTGTATTCTGCAATCACCTACTGCTGCTGCTTCAAGCCTTGTGCCCAGAATCAGGTGCTCTTTTGAATTGTTCACAGTTCAGTTACTGCTTGTTGGTTGCATCTCTTCCTCCTGATTTATATTGTCCTAAAGATGGTACAAGTTACCTGTCACCCAGAATAATGCCAACTCATTTACCTGGTAAACAAAACAGGTTTAAACTGGTAAACAAAACTCTCTTGGGTTTGGTTTTGGAGTTACCAAATGCAATGATGTTGCTGCTCTTGATTGGATTTGGAAATGTTTCAACCCAATACCCTGAATACTTCTTGATGTGCCTGGCAGTAAAATAGCTTTATAATAATCCTATTTGATTTCAGTAAATCCACAGTATGTTAGAAAGCAATGTCCCTAAATGGGAAAGATCATCCCCATAATAAAATTACTCTGCTGTTATTCATCAGGTAGTGCTAATAATATATTTTAGATACCCTTGACATTCTTTGCTTCAAGTAATCATGTTGATCTATTAGATTTCAGTGGCATACAAAATGAATGTGCTCTGGTGTGAATTTGTGGAAGAGCCAGATAGATGAGTTTCCTCTCTCCATCCCTGTTCTGTCAGAAGTTTCTGAAAACCACCAGTCTGATAGCTGGCCAAGCACGTCACTGGTTCATAGGAGCCAAACTTTGGTTGAGTTGAAAAATAAAAGGTGAAGAGTTTTTTTCTTAAAGCAATTTAGATTTGAATTTTCCTAATACTTCTGCAGTCTGGGAATTCTTGAGCACTGCAGCTGTACATGAGCTCAATACTTCTACTGTAAGGTGGCAGTTAATACAGTATGCCACAATTAGTACATAAGAAAAGAGTTCAAAAAAAATAAAGGTAAAAAACCCCTTAAACATAACACTGGAAGTAATGAGAAAATATTTTAATTTTTGTTATACTGAAAGTACTGCTGTTATAGTGAAGAGGGTTCTAAATGGTGCCCTTCAAAAGGTGGCTAATAATTACAATTGTTCTTCAGCATTTCATCAAGTCTTTGCATACCTTATGTATTTGTAAATCAAAACAAAAATACAAATCTCAAAGAGCAACCACTGAAAGTTTCTCTGGGCTGGTGGTGCAACTTTCAGCATGCTTTCAGAAACCCTGATAGAGACCTGCTGAGAATGTAAGTGAAGTTCTCTGAGAATAATGTAGGCACACCAAATAAAACCCCTAAATCCTCACTGTTTTCTCTCAAACTTTTAGCCATCTCAACCAAATTTATTATTACTGTTTTAAGCTCAAATGTGAGTAATGTAGTATTGACTATAACTATACTTAAATTTATTTTTTTTTAATTTCTGAAGGCAATCAGAGTTTTCTTTATGCTCCGTTCACTGTCCCTGCATTTGCAAGGTGAGCTAGAAACTCAGTTACCACTCACAAGAGAAGAAGATCTGATCAAGACAGATGATGTTCTTGACTTGAGTAAGTACTGCCTCAGTGTCCCAATTATTCTGTGACATGGAAATATTTTCGTTTAAGGTCAGAAGCCCAAATAGTTACCCTGTGTGAGTGTATTGTCTTCTACTAGATTTGGAACACTTGGGGTTTTTTGTTTGGTTTTTTTTTTTAAGATGCTGTTAAATATTCCAGGGTTTAAATGTGAGCCCATAAAGGATTTGGATTCTTTCACTTAGTTTCCTGTAATAATAATATTTTGGTGTGCATGTGTTCATAAGTGTAGTTGCAAGGTTGTCAGCACCACATATTTAGCAATGAGTCATGTATTCCACAGAATGTTCATACCATATTGCTGGGTATGCTGCCACCAGAATGGTATCTGCTGTTCCTTTCAGTATGGTGGGGTTTGGTGCTTGGGCTTTGGGTTTTTTTTACTGTAAATACTTTTGAAGTGCTCACCTATTGCATGAGAACTGCCTGCCTTACACTGCAGCTGAGTTTGCAGGTGTGGCTTGTAGGTGGCTTCTTGAATCTTATTCAGCAGCTCACTGTGAGTGAAGTTCCCTGGCAGCTCAAATGAACAGCTTTGGTGCTCTGCTTCAGGCTGTTGCTCCTGGTGGTGATGATGTTTTGAATGCCATGGCCAAGGTTTACACCTTGGTGCATTTCAAGTCATCATTTCATTGCTAAAGCTGAGAAAAATGACATGATAGTTAAGTCATGTACATTCTCTCTCCCAATTATGTAAGCTTTATAAAGGATATATAGTAAACTTCTTATTAAAAAGATTAAGAAAAAAATTAGCATAGAATAATTGAGGTTGGAAAGAACCTCAAGTGGTCATGCACTCTAAAATGCTCCAAAGAGAGTCAGCTGGAGGAAGCTGCACAGGGCCCTTACCAGTCAGGTTTTGGGTGTCATCAGGGATGGAGATTTCCCAGCATCACTTGTCAACCTGTTCCAGTGTTTGACCAATGGAAAAGGTCTGTGGGGTTTTGTTGTTTCCTGCCTCCAACCCCCCCCCCCAGTGTTTTCATGGAATTTTCTTGTATTTAGATAATGTGCTTGGGGCTTCTAATCTTGTTACTGGATACCAATGGTTTGATCTTTTCACTCCCCCAAAAATGTGTTTGCAGATGTTGAAAGGAGGTTTTTTCATAGGCCATATGTTTATTTTATTAAATATCTTCAAAGGGATAGAACTTTCCTTTTGATTCCTTATCCAGTAACTTTGCAAGTAGCTATGGTGAGGAAAATGAAACTTAGTTCAGTTTATTTTGCATAAGTATCATTTTATTTTAACAGAAGCTACCCATGCAAATAAAGCTTCCTGCTGGAGTTTAGTAAGACATTTCACTATGGATAGATAGTACTAACATTTTTAGCTTCTAATTTCTGTGAAGGTTTTAACTTCATTTCAAGACTTTTTTTTCTTTAAGAAGGTCTTTAACTTTTGACATTGTTTTCATAATGGCAGAGCAAACATCAGGGAATTGGCTTTATTGATTTGAAAACTGATCTGTCTGAACTTGATGACAGTGTTACTCATTACAAACTGAAAGTGAAACTTACTGATTCTCATTTGCTGCATGATTGTGATTTTATTGAAATGACACCTTATTTTCCTATATACTTTTCTAATATTTCTATCCCCCATTTAAGAGATCAAAATATCATTTTAAAGGCCTCTAAATCCTTTATCCATATAATGCATAGTCCATATAAAACACTAGTCTTGAGCATCTTCCAAATGGCCATTAAACAGAGATGAGTATGGTTTCATGATAAGTTTCATGATATTCTGACAACTGAATTTTTTTTACTAGCCTACACTAGTAAGTTGAGTATTAGCACTCATGGTACAAGAAGAAGGTTTATGTTAAGCATGCTTAAAACTTGAGAATTATGTGAGAGGAAATAATATCAATTCCAGCAGATATTCCTTTTAAATGCCAGCATCCACTTGTTGCTGCATACCATCAGGAGGCAAGATGTCATTTAGACCATCTCTTAAAGTAACTGCTTCACTCATAAAGATTTCATGCAATGCAGTCTTTCCAGGGAAATAGTTGCCTGTGCTCAGGCAACATTTTCACCTCATACAAATCTTTGCTGCAGGCAGCTGAAGTCTTTGCACTCTCCTTCCCAGGCTGGCTCTCCTAAAAGTTGTATTTCTCTCAGAAGAAGTCCAGAGAAATCCTGGCTCTATGTCTTGGAGGTGTAGTGTCCAAGCTGTTGACCAGATGAATTTTGCATGAGGAATGAAGCATTGCTGTTCCACTCAGGAATGACCCTGGGCTCTTTCAGCAGCAGTGTCACATCAGTCTGTGGTTCATTTCAATCCCCACAGCAAATTTCAGTAGCAGTGAAGTTTACTGAGCTCTTTCATCTCAGTGTGGTTGGGTAGCACAGTTGTGAGTATTCTCAGCTCAGTTCACTGGAAATGTGTGTAACCACACTTGCTCTTCTGATTTTGTCATAAAGGATGACTGTAGTTGTGACCCCTCAATAGCTCTGAGCTGGAAGCACCCATGTAAATGGGGTACATTCAGTTGGATCAACTTGGGGGATTCTTGTAACCACTGCCTAATAGATGAATAATTTTCCTTTCTGTTCTTGTTTTACCATGACCTAGAAACATTGATAACAGCTTCAAGTTTTTCAGTGATAAACACTAGGTGGTAGAAATTTCTGGAGTGATGTATTAGATTTCTACCTCTGTTTCAAATTCTAGATGTGCATGTGTACAATATATGCAATTACAGACACACTCTTGGATCAAAAATCTAAATGGAGCTTTTGATGCTTTTATTATAGATTTTTTCTATACATTTCTATATTAACATTTTGTTACATAAACCAACCCAAAAACCCAAAATCCTTAACTTAGCTGTATAACTTTTTTTCCCTCCTTCCTTCTTTCCTTCAGATAACAGTGATCTCATTGCTTGTACAGTCATAACAAAGGATGGGGGTCAGGTTCAGAGATTCCTGGCTGTGGATATTTACCAGATGAGTTTGGTTGAGCCAGATATTGCCAGACTTGGATGGGGAGTAGTTAAGTTTGCAGGCCTTTTGCAGGTAAGAAAAGTTTTGTGTGGTTACTTTTTCACCTGAAAAACAACTGTACATTCATGTTGGACAAATTGCAACACCAATATTAACATATATTTTAGCTCTGTACCATGCTTAACTTGTTTCATTCATAGTCAGTTTTTTTTTCTGGTTCCTGACTTTTAAACTATTTCTGGTTTTCTGGAGAAGTTTACATAGCTCACTAGAGGCACGCTTGAAAATAAGAACTTCCCCATTATATACTGGGCTGTGTTCATTAGAACACTCAAATCACACACAATTAGGATTGAATCCCAAGCACTTGCCTTAAGTGGCAGGGTAGTGAACTCTTCTGGAGTTCTGATCTTCCTGCACAGGTAGAGAAGGTTACAGGTTGTAACTTCAGAGTCATCTGTGCTTATCTAATTGATTTCAAATGCTTTAAGAAGTCTCTCTCCTTTTTGTCTTTTTCTTAACCAACAGTGTTTTTATTTCCTGGGAATTCACTATGCTCAAATAACTCAGCTGAATTTTAACCTTGCACAGTTTGTTTTTTTTTTTTAACAGGGAGCATTCATAGGGTTTTCTTTCAGTGTTGATATTTAATCTATATTTAATACTATTTCATTAGCTACTTGCCTTCTGGTTTGTTTTTTTTTAGGATATGCAGGTGACAGGAGTAGAGGATGACAGCAGAGCTCTGAACATCATCATTCACAAGCCTGCCTCGAGCCCTCACTCTAAGCCCTTCCCCATCCTTCAGGCTACTTTTATTTTTTCTGATCACATCCGCTGCATTATTGCCAAGCAGCGCCTGGCCAAAGGGCGGATCCAGGCTCGGAGGATGAAAATGCAGAGGATAGCAGGTGAAGGGCTCTTCTCATCTCTTCCTGACGTACAAGACCTGTGGTGTGGCATAGCAAGTCACTTGGGAATGTAAGGATGGGCTAGAAAAATGTCAGAGTTGGTGTGCCACAGCAAACCGGAAAGCAGTGTTCGGTTTCTAAGCAGTAGCTTTTATTGAAGTAAAAGAAGTGTTTTCATATTTCATGACAGTCACATCAAAGAAAGGATGGGAAAGGAGGAGTCTGATCCTGTTACCAGGAGCTGCCTGTAATTTCACAAAACTCAGCATTTCTTTCTAAATGTGATTCAGTGATTGGAAATGCAAATGGCTTGTTTAGTTAGAAAGCAGGTGTTCTGCCTCAGACCTGAGTTGGAGCTCAGCTTGTGGTAGTCCTAAACTGGATGGTGTCAGTGATAATGCTTAATGCTTGGGTGTGGTGGTGATGAGTAATTCAAAATATCAGCACCTAGATTTCTGTGTTTGGAGGAAATGCATGTGAAGAGATGAAGGAAAGAATTGGAGTAAATAGAGTGATTCAAGTATTACTTGAATATTGAGTGGAGAGTAAACTAAAGCTTACTGTTAGGCTGAATTATTGGGTATAGAAAAGGAAACTTTGAAATATGGGAAGGAAGATATGTGGGCAAATGGAAAAGGACACCAGCATCTCAGTTATTTGAACTGCCCAAGGTAATTTAAGTTAAACAATCTGGTTTAGTCTTAAGATTCTGAGCAAACCATAACCTTTATTTTCACCTACTCTTCCTTTTATGTAATTTTGAGTAACAAAAATTATCAATTGTGATTAAACATAGCTCTCCTGGATCTCCCTGTTCAGCCTTCAAGTGAAGTTGTTCTGGGCTTTGGACACAGCTCCGCAGCTACAGCCCAGCATCTTCCATTTAGATTCTATGAGCAGTCACGACGTGGTAGCAGTGATCCCACGGTGCAACGCTCTGTTTTTGCATCTGTTGACAAAGTTCCAGGTAAGATTGCTGCTCATTAGCAAGCCAAATTTTGCTTTGTGAGTTGAAAAAGATGAACTGTAACCTGTATAAGCAGTGAAAAGCTTGCTGTGATGGATTTCTGAACACACAAATCCAGGATGAGGCTTATGGAAAGATTTACTGCCAGAGGAATAAGTAATACCTGGGTGTATATTCCAGGTGTGGTGTGAGCAAAATACACCCCTGCCAATTTCTCCAAATACCCTGGAAGTGTCTTAAGACTTTGCCTTCCTTTACAAACAGAGTTAGTTCAAATCAGGTTTCACCTACTCGTTATTTGTGCAACACATCTGTCAGGTTCTTTCATTTGCTTGATCATTTTCTTGACAGTAAAATCAGCTGGGATGCTTTGGTTCCTTTAGAGATTGCAAGAGTGAAAAGGGCCTCAGCTACTCCTAAACATTAGCTTGGAGTTGGGATTAAAGGAATGATTCTAAGTCAATGAGCTCTCTATCTCCTGTCAGTTTCACAAATTGACCTCTTGGCAGATGGTTATTTTTCCAGACTCTGAACTTTTTTCCTTTTGGATTCAATCATTTTGAAGTCAGATCTCTTACTGCTTAAAAGTACTTAATATTGCTATGTTATACAAAAAGATGCACTCTTGTCACTACTGCCCACCAATCATTTCTCAAAACTCAGTATGATTCAGGGATTCAGAATTCAAACATCCTACTTAGAAAGCAGGTATTAAAGGTAGCAGCCCAGCTTACCCAAGTCCTGAGTCTGGGGAATAGAAATCACAAACATATTTATACTGCTAGTCAGGTTTTTCAAAAGACAAGTGTACATTGTGTGACAAATGTGTTTCCTTATTTGATGTGACTTCCATGGAAAAGGTGTGGTTGAAAAGATGCCAGTATTATTGTTTTGGAATCCACCTTCTGTAAGATGAGGTTACTTGTGTGCATAACAAGTGATTTCATCTCCTAATTCTCTTTGGTGTTGGTTACTACTTTATTGAAGTTCCAGGAGGTGCAGGGTTCCACTGTATGCACATGCAAATCCAGAGGAGTAAGTCTTTTGAAGGTCTTATTTGATACCAAGTATGCAAAACCAGGCACAGAACATTAAGTATTTCACATGCTGCATTTTTGAAATGCATTTTATGATCACCAGTAATATAATAAAAATGGTTTCGTGTGTTGGTTTATATTGGATTGCAAAAGAAATGAGAAATGCTTGTTCTCTGTCCTGTTACCTTCCCTAAGGAACAAATGAGTTTTCCTAGTGCTGAGTGATTTTCAAGGTATTCTGCTCATGCTTATCCCTTAATCAGGCTTGAGGTGATGATTAAACTGCAAATTGTTCAGTCATTTAGCTTAAGGTATTTATTAATGGTACAAACTTAAGTGGTGTTTAATAGTTCTGCAAAGCTCACATAGTCTGTTAATTTGATTGCACTCATAAGAAACAAGTTGTGCTTTCCAGTGGTGAAGGTTTTCTTGATTTAAAGGAAAGTTTTGGCAATGTTTCTAGAAGATTATATCCTTTTTTTTTTAATAGAATCATGTTAGCTGTCAGTGCTGTCCAGCTACTGTGAGTTTTGAGAGATTGGCAATGATATGAATGTTTTCTGCCCTCCTGCAAATATCAGTGTGGAGAATTTTAGTACAACTGTTGAATCTGGTCCCTAATCCCTCTTCTCAATTAATTTAGAATTTTCAAGAACAGTTATTTCAGTCTGTTTTGGTCCAAATTTCTATCCTAGTGCATACAAAAAACCCTGCATATTTTACAAGGGAGTGTGTGCAGTCACCTTCTTGTAGTCAAACTGTGCTTCACTTTATTCTGTTGTTGGTCCAAAGGTCAAATCTGTTTTGACAGTACTTCTTGATAGCTGGGGGGAAAAGGATGAGGATTGTTACAGTTTAAAACCACATTTTGTGCAAGAGGAGTGTGAGGTGATCACACAGAACATCCTTGTCCCTGCTCTTCATAAAAAGCACGGTATGCAAAAAAAAAAAAAGGATTGTTATCCCAGATGATCATCTGGATAATACTGACCACAGAAGAACAGAAGCAAAGTCCTTCCCTTGATCAATTTTATGAAGTCATGACCATGAATATACTTTGGGATCTATATTAGGCTAATTAACTGTGCCAGGCTATCAGAGCACTTCAGGATGGTTTAGTTGGCTGGACTGTTCCCTCCCTTATCTCTTGGCTGTGTATTCACATGATGCTTTTGAAGCACTAATGTAAATAAAGAATTACATTGCTTTGGAAGAAAGGAGCAGATTTGATGGGTGTCCTGTGAAAATAGGTCTTATATTAAATAAAATATCTAAGCAAACTCAAATATTAGTTTCAAACACAGCTATAAACTGAGATTTATAAGCTAAATGTGTCTTGAGGGAAATCTTAATGATTTCCTGCAAAATGTGCATCTAAATATTTTAACAATCGTGGTTGATTTCTTACTGAGAATATATCTTTTGGAAAGCAAAATGAATCAATAGATCTCTTTGTGTTTTCTCCATTGTTAATACTTAATAAGTATGTGATGATGATAAGATCTGGGGAAAAAATTGGAAAAAAAAGTCTTGTTAATATTAGGCAACAGAAGCAAAGTATAGCCATATAGATGTGCTTATATCTATTTCAGGTTTGGGTGGGATATTTTTGCATGACATTTTGTTGCTGTAATAGCATGTCAAAGGATAACTACTGATATGTATTTTATGAAAGAAGCCTTAGGAAATGGTGATTATGAAAATAAGGTCTTCTCCAAGGAACTGGAAGGCACATCTTTCCAGTAATAACTTACTGAGGCTAGAAATGCTGCAGCTGAATCATGACTATTGGAAAGGGGTAATACCTCTGTTGGTAATTAAATTCTACCACAACTTGAATCATACAGTAGTAATAAAGGCACCTCTAGAACCTTCTGAATGCTATTTTGCTTTCAGTTGCCATGATTAATTCTTGTCACCCTCTCTTTGCAGATATTTCCTGAACCAGTTTCCTGGTTAGAATATTTGTCCTTGGTCAGTAGTTTCCCAGGCAAAGTATTTTGAATTATTTAAGACTTGCCTTTCCCTCCTATCTAAATGACTTTCCTGTGGCATGCTTAAAAATCTTTCCCTTGCTGGGAGAGAAAATATGTGAAGATGACTTCCAAGGAAGTGCTTCAATGTAAGGACACAAGTCCTTGAGAGCTGTTGTGCAGAAGCTCAGGGCAGCCAGTCTGTCTGATCAGGCTGACTTTTCCTGTCATCATCACAATCAGCCTTATTTGCTTTTTCTCTGTCCCCTGTTTTGGTGAGGATGGAAGATTTCTTCACCCTTGAAATGCAAACCTGTTGTGACTATAGAAAGCCTTGAATGGGTACAGCTTTCTCCAGAACTGTAAGGGAAAGCAAATAGACTGATGTCAGCATTTATACACCAGTGGCTTTGGTAACTGTTCCAAAACCAAGTTGCCATTTGCTTTCACAGGTGGCTTTGTCTCACTTCTGTGGTCACAAGTCCATTGATTATTCCTTGATTCTCATCCTAACTGGTATTGCAAAATACAAACTGTAAATTAATAACTAAAGCACATTTGCTGTAAAAACTGTGTGTATCAGAAGTGTTTCTCATTTAGGCAGTTTAGTTTGTGGTTATCTATTTTGCAGGCTATCAGATGTCAGTAATGACAATAACATATCTAAATGATTTTAGAAAATCAAGCAGTTTGGTTTCTGAAAAAATACATGTGCTTATTTACATTTATGGAATAATTAGCTGCTTAACTAATTTGGTTTGAACTAAAATCCCACAGTGATTGTTTAATTCTTTCTAGTGGTGTTTATCTTGGACATAATTAATTGTACCTCGAAAAAAGAAAAAAAGAAGTCACATTCACCCATCTAGAGCTCTTATACAAGTAATATGGCAATCCAGATATTACTGTGTTTTTGCAAGTAGTTTTGAGTCCAGTTCTTGAGTATAACCGTGAGGTAGGACCAGATTAAATCAGATTATTCACAGGGTTGAGGTTTGTTAGATTTGAGGGTTTTTTCTGTCTTCCTTTCTTCATTCATTCTGTTATTGTTTGGGTTTTATTCCCATGTAGTACGTGTTGTTGCTAACAGCCTTTTCCTGACCTGCCACCCCTGTTTTAAAGCTTTCATAGGCTGCTTGTAACAGGCCCATAAATTGAGTTTTGACTATCTGCCTGCTGCATGGCACCAGCAAATTCTCCATACAGGAGATGCTCTGTGCTCAGTGAGTGATCCACCTGGTGCTATGGCATATTTCCCCACATAAAAAAAATAATAGTATTACATTTGTTTTCTCTCATACCTATTTCTCAGATGCTTTTCAGTATTCACTATGCAGTAGAGACAAAAAGTTGTCTTCACTGGACCTACATGAGAAAGACAATTTCTGAACTTTGAGCTCATGTTGTGAATTCTAGCAGGTAATTCCATAGTATTTTGATGTTGGAATGCTACTATGCTAGTATATGCTGGACATTTAGGGTTTTGATTCTTCTGCATATTTTTATTTAAAGAAATGCAGTTCAAGATAAAATCATTGACTTCTATAACAACAAAACTATGAAAATTATGTGAAAAGCTAAACTGAAAAAAAAAAGCTTCTGAAATTCAGCATGAAATTTAATTTGAAATCATCACAAGTTGTGTCAGACACATTGCCATAAGGCAATATGAAACATAAGGATGTTCATAAATACAACCTACTTATGACAAGTAAATTTTTTATGTAGTATCTGTTTTGTAAGAAGTTACCATGGAAAAGAAAAATTTGCTGCTTGTTCCCATCTATTAAATGTTCAGTATGTGTTTGCAGTGCTGGTGGACTTTCTAGACACTTTTTTGGGCACTTTCCTTAGTAGGGTAGGAATGAAAGGCAACATAATACATTCACCAGCAACCTGAAGAATAAATTTTAGTTGCCTTTTGGCTCCTATTGTGCTTCCACACAAAACAGTTGGCACAACACACACTAAAATAACCTTAAAAACTCCTGTTCACTTTCTGATTCAGTGTAGTTTTGTACAATGAATTTGTGATTTATATTCCCTGTCCTCATGGTTTCTCATCCTGACTAAATGAGTGAAATTTCATGTTGCCAAGTACCTCATTCTCACTTTATTCAGTTCTGAGATGTCAGGTTAGAGAAGCAGGGCCTTGAATTCCTTCCTTGTGCTTCTTTGTATACTACAAATGGATCTGCCTGTGCTGCAGGTCCTCAGGACCTGAAATTGCATCTTGAAAGTCGTTGGATGTGAGGAGGGAAGGAACTAAAAATAAGAAATTACTTTTTAAGGCATCTTGAAGACTGGAGCAGGGGGTTGCAGAGGGAGAAAGGAATGAATGCAAGATTCTATTAGGAAAGAAGATAATGCTCCAGTGTGAACATTTGAAGAGAGAATAGACTTCCTAGAGTTAGTTAAAAAGTGCTGCCAGGCACTGTCTAGTCTTCAAACTGGAAAAAGTTTGCCTTTGAAGAAGGCATCTTAAAGCCAATTGCCAGCATTAGATTTGATTAAAAATTTCTGAAGTTATCTCTGCAGTTAAAAGAAAATGTAATGCAGTTTTCTATCAGAGGGGTTTTAGTCACTTTGGACTTCACTGTTTTCCTTATATTAAGATCTGTGACCCGTGAATTTCTTGACTATATCAAATACTCAAGAGTTTTGATATATTTTTGACTATTTATGAAAGCTCTTGAGTTTTCAACTGGTTTTAATCCCTTAACTTAATCTTTCTTGTTTGTCAACCAGCATTTGTTTTCAGCGGGTGAGACGCATCCAGGCTTCCAAGGTGAGGGCGGGAAGGGTTCATCCTCAGGGGGAGGGTACATCCTCAGGGGGACTACACAGAACTGGCAGCACTTGGGATGCCAACTCTCCATTCCCTCGTGTAGATTCAGTCCTTCAAGCAGATGAACTGAGTCTGCTGTCCTGTTCTGCAGGCTTTGCCGTAGCCCAGTGTCTAAACCAGCACCATCCGTCGCCGCTGTCGTCACCGTCTCCTTCCAGCGGCAGCACGGGGCGCTGCGACTCGGTGACCGCCAGCTCCACCTCCACGCCCTCGGCGGCACACAGCCCTGCAGGTACTCGGGTCCCGGTTCTCAGCCAAGGCACTGAAGGATGGAGGGCTTTCTAACCATCGCTTGAGCGCTCAGCTCAAGCCATTACAGTGATGTGTGGTGCAAATGTTAATGCTCTCTTCGGCTTGCTGGAGATCTGCTTGAATGCTTGTCATCTTTCAGTAGGAATTTGGGTGAATTAATGTCATGCATGTCTGACTTGTCTCCTACCACATGCTGTTTCAAATATTGTTTTTTTACTGTTACTTTTCTTTTAAACTGAAATTTTGCTTTGCATAACTTTGTCATGTCAGCCTTTCACCATAGTGGATCAGTTGATCTCCTCATGAAGCATCTTTTTTGAACTGAGATTTTTCTGTGCATATCTGCTATTCATTTCAGTTGGTAACAGTGGGTCAAATACAAAATATTTGAAGCTATTTCTTTAGGATGCTGATACTGTAAGGCTTTGGAATAACACTGTCCTGGCTGAACACTACCACACTGGTGCAGAAGCTGCCATATAAGCAGACTGACAGTAGAACACTCACAAATGTTTGTGTTGGTCAGTACATTTAGTGGCTGTTTACACTAGAACTTCTTGTTGCCTTAGAACACCTTCATTCCTCTTTTTTTTGTGGGAGTGAAGTATTTGTAGAGGATCCTGTAACAGTGTTTGCTCTGAGTGCAAATGCTGTGTGAGATGAAGTCTGGAGCTGGAGTCTAAACAAGAAGTAGGTTCTGAAGGGTGTCTGCTGAAATATGTTGGTGCCAGAACTGACCTGCTCTGCCTTATTGTGGCTAGAAAACAATAGAGGTAACTTGATTCTCCAGACGTTTACAAACCACCCCCTCATTGTAACAGCCACTTCCACCGTTGATGGCTCCTTGATTGTTCTGGTTCCCCCTTTAAGACCTATCATTTTGCCTTTATATGGAAGCCTCGTGTAGATGTAAACTTTTTTTTTTAGTTCTACAGGAAATGATGCAATCTTTGTTAGGCATTTAGTGTTTTGTAATGAAAACTAAACAGTGTCAGGAGATCAATGTATATTTTTTAGTCCAGAGGACCTATCCCTATAAGAAATATTTCTAGAAAGGGTAAGCAAAGGCTGCCTGTGAAGTTTATGAATGATATGTAAAGCATTTTAGTACCCAGAACAGATTAAAAATAATCTATTACTGAGAGGCTAACACATAGTCAAAATATTTCTGAATATAAATAATTCTAGGGGGGGGGAAAAAAAGGAATATTTTTCTATATGCAATCCAGTCAAAGCTTTGGAAGGACATGATTTTATTTTCTCCTTTTAGTAAGTGATTGCTGTTACCCAGTCTCTTGATGGCCTGGATAATATGTGGTGCTTACACAGAGAAGTGGTGTCATTTGTCAAGTCTCAAGATGGATTGGCATTACAAGAAAATAATTGTTTCTCCTTAGCAATGTTAAAAGGCTCATCTCCAATGTCTTTTGCTGTATTTGAATCCTCTGTGATCAGGAAGTGAAATGCAACAAGTTCTTAGCAATAGTGGCTAAGAGAAGACTGATAAAGGACATGAAAATAGAACAATCTAAATTACTTTTGGTGCAGTAAACAATATGCTAGTTCACAAATACCAAGCAAAGCTATACTACATGTTTCAAACTGAGGTCTTTCAAGTGCATATAGCCTGATTTCTATGAAAAGCTGATCCAGAGCACACAATTCCTCATCTAGCATGAAAATATAGCACAACACATAAAATTCTGCTTTTAAAAAAAAAGATAAAACAATAAAAAAAATCCCACCAAACAAATTCCACTCCTTCCCCTCTATAAAAACAAAAACAAACCAAAAAACCCAGACAAACAAAAAATAATACATTAGGAAAGGGGTTTTTTTAAATATGTTTTCAGCCTGAGGTTTGGTTGCATGAACTGTCCACACTTAGTATGACCTTCCTTGTGGCTTAATCATAAGGTATATTCAAAATGCCATGTGTCATGCAGGAAAACAGTCTGAGTGAGTTTTGGTTTGTTGCATAGGGTCTCAGCATGCTGATGTCTAGTTGTGTACCCTACCAGTGTGGTAGCCCTCAGCAAAGTCAGTGGAAATGAATGGGAGCATCTGCTGCTTCAGCCAAGTCAGAAACTTGCATTAGCCTGTTGCAGGAATGACTTTAGAGCTCAGTTCATGGATTTTGTTCTGCTCTCTCTACTTGGAGAGCAGGACCAAAGAGGAAATCAGGAACTGCACGTGCATGAGCAGGTAACTTGGTGCAGCAGGACAATGACCAGCTGGTGTGTACACCTGATCTGCATGTGCTTAGGGTAGTTGCTGTGAACTGTATTTACCCTGACCTTTGGGACCAAGCATCCCTGCCATGTGTGAGACTGTCTGCAGGACTCATTATTAGTTCAGACACTCTTCAAATATTAATAGCAACATATTTTTGGTGAATAGTTGCAGTCTATCTTATAGTTCTTTATAGAAGAATCTCATTGCTGCACAGAAACTCTTCCTATAATCAGACTAATGCAGTAAGTGTAAATAATTTTGTTTAAAGCTGCTCTGTTGTTCTGAATAGAGCAATGCAGAGCAAAGAACTGTGATCTATACTGGAAACTGTTGCCAGGAACATGACTGTGAGCCTACCTACTCATTATGGCCACAGAGGAGCACAACTGAAACTAAACTGCCTTGGAAGCCTTCTCCTTCACAGCATGATGTGAAGTGGCTCCTTGAAGGGGAAGTACCAAGTAGCTGATGAACAGCAAGCAGTTCCCAAGATCTGGTTTATACCACAAGGTAGCACTTGAATGGTGCCACCATCTGTCACATTTGAGTGTCCCTTATCATTTCCTGTTCCAGGAGGACTGACTGTGATTTCAAGGAAACTGCCTCAGCTACATTCCTTACATCAACATTGTAAACCACGGTATCTGTTTCTTCTGTAAACTCATGATAGTAGTGTCCTAAGGTACTACTTGACAGATCTTAATTGTTCATTTTGATATGCTTGAGATTTCCAAGTTGTTCAGGAAAAAAGCTTTCAAACATACACACTGACTCACAGTGATAATGACAAAGTGTGTAACTTAGTTGAGAGAAAGCAATGTTACAGTGTAGAGTATATATTAAGAGTGAAATAGTAAAAGCTTCCAAAAATGTATCACAGGGGGAAAAAAACCCAAACAACTTGGTGCTTTGTAAAAATACTTCACTTGCTATCACTCCTACCTGCATCAATCAACCCCACCAGATCTGAATGTGAGGAGAAGTGTTAACTGAGCTAATGGGAAATCAAATGACTGCTGTGCATGCTTTGGTCATTGTAAGAGAGCAGTGGTTGCATCACCCACATTGTTGTGACTAAAACTCTTCGAGTTTATCAACTATCCTACTTAACAATTGCCAGGATACTTCATGACACAGATCTTTTAAAGCCTAGCAGCTCCTTCATTTGCAGCATTTGGGAATTAAGTTTAGCCCTTTACAAGTTCTCTATTCCTTAAAATTGAAGAAGCAGAAGTCATCCCTTAAAGCAGAACCCCTAGCAAGACAGCAAAAGCAGTATCAGGTTCTGCAGATGTTGCCATCAGGTTGGTTTTGTTGTTTGTTTTTTTTTCTTTGTAATGAAATGCTATTTTAAAAAACATTAACATGTGCATTTGAAGTGTTGCTGTGCATGAGACAAACGTTCTCTGGCTAGGCAGCTTTTCATCATCAAGCTTCTGAGCTTAGACTCAGTCTCTTGGCTACCCTTGCTGGAGCCATGCACTTCTTTAAAGTGCTTATTTTTGTATATGCCAAGGATTAAGATAAAGAAGCTTCCGTGCTATAAGTTAACAGTCTTCCAGGATTATGTATGTCTAATGTCACCTAAGTTGTATTTTACCACTTTTCAAGTTGTCTTAAGCTTCAAAATGCAATTGGCTTCAATACTTAAGAATATTGAAGAAACTGTTTACACTGGAGCAATGGATATTGAGGACTTCAGAAAGCATTGATCTTCTACTCCACTTCTGCTGTATTTCACCCTCCTGGCAGATACTGATGGTAAAGGGTCTAAAATAAGCACAAAGTGTGCTCCCTGCTTGCAGAGGGTATACTGGATTTCAGTCTGTAAAATACAATTTATATATGCCAAGGAGAGGATGATTAATCAAGAATGGAGAGCCTGTGAACCCATTCCTCTTACCTCTATAATTAGTAATGTAAATGTGGTTTGATCTCTTCTGTTTTATGATGCTAGTAATTTTTCTAACTAGGTGAGGAAATATTTTTGTTTCTAGAAAGGTTCTTTTCTAGAAACTTTCTGCACCTAGCATCGTCATCTGAACTGCTGCTATCTTTTAAAACACTCTGTTTGGCTGTATTCATTTTCATAGAACAGTAGGGCTGAATGGTTCAATTATTGTCACCTGCATGATCGTGCACCTCTTACAATCTTTGGCCAGTGCAAATCAGAGTAAGTCTGCCCCAGAATTTGCAATAAACAGCTTCTCGGGATTCCAGAGCACGTGAGTAGGTTGTAATGCAAATGAGTGCCTTCCTCAGCGTAAGTGCAGCTGGTACTGCCAGACACAGCACAGACTGTGTTCTCAACACGCCCAGATAGGTGAGCAGTCAATTCAGTTAACCTCACTGATTCCCAAAGAACAGCTCATTGCAGCTTGGGAAGGAGTTCCCAAAGTGGGAAGTGTGTCAGCGTGGCGTCAGATTGTATTGAAGATACCAGCAGTTCCGGATGTGTCCTTGTCCTTGTTCTTGTTGCTATCTAACGTGTCTCCTTTGTCTCCATTCCAGTTTCCCTCCCTTGTCTCATTGCTCTGGCCTTGCTCTGACACGTGGCTGTGTTTCCCTCTAGTCAGGTGTGGCAGGAAAGGACGGCGGCGGGTGTTCAGCCTGTCGGAGGCCGACAGTCACGGCGGACACTGGGTGTAGGTCTCCAAGCAGCAGCTGCAGCAGAAACTCGCACAGTGTCGTTTCAGGCAGGTTCCTCCAGAAGCTTTCCAAAGCCCCTAACAGGTCACACAACATCTTTGATTGCCATGCTGACAGCAGTGATAGTGAGCTAGGAAACTTCAGAAAGCATCAGCAATATTTCTCTCACTGGGTTGGATGGGGGAGAATTGTAAAGCAATCACCAGCTGTTTCCAAAGGCCTTATCTACAGTTCCTCCCCCATTTCTCTTGCCAAAGGTGGAAATTCTGCTAAAAGCCTCCAGCTTCAAAGCAGCTATGTCTTCATCTGCACAGGGGCAGCCATGGCAGTAGTAGAACTTAGCTCCTGAATGGGCTCCTGAATGGACAGGAACACAGGAACTTGGCTGGCAGAAGGAAATCTGTAACTGGAGTAAAATGGATGAGTGTTTAGCATTAGACTGGCCTTGGACTGTGATGGCATGAGCTTAATATTTCTCTGATGATCAAACTCAGGCAGATGGCTTCATGCACTTTTAATTGCTTGAGGAGGGGAAGCCACTGCAAAAAAAAAAAAAGGAAAAATGCTTCAGCTACACTGCAGACCATCTTCTTATGTATATCATCTGTTTTAACTTGCATCTAAGTTTTTTTTCTACTATCATGGCATGAAGATATTTTACTCTATATAAACACTTTCACCTTAGAGATTTACTTCCCATTTTTTCATTTAATGTCTTGTTACCTTTTTTTTTGTTATCCTTTCCTAGTATGTTGCCGTTCAGATTGTAACACTTCTCTGTAGATTATACTCATTCTCTCCTTTTCCAGTTATTTTCTATCTTTATTGACTAATAATTATCCTTAACATAAGTTACTAGAAGCTGAGTGGTTTGGATGTTTTTTTTCTGTAATTATAATCTTGATAGCATTATAGATGTTTTCTCAGCACCTCTAAGGTTGCTGAAGCCACTGCAAGCAGAGAGAGCTGATGATACCCCACAGCTTGCAAAGTGACACCCTGCTTTCAAACCTTGTTTGGTACATAAATCTGAGGGTATGTGGGGGGTGATCCTTTGAGTGTATGTTAACATCACAACTGCTTTAAGAAACTGATGTCACTGGCCCTGGTTTTGTTACAGATGTGGCTTGCTAAAATACATGGTGGTTAGGGAGAGGTAAACACAAATGCTGATTTCCCATATTTAGATAACTTTTTGATATTTAAGAGTAAACTATATCTTTATGACTAGTGATTTCATTCAAGTAAAAATAGCAATTATTTTTGCTCTTTCTATCCAAAAGTCAAACTGGAACCAAAGGCAGGGAGTTAAGAGTTTGGTGGTGGTTTGTTTTGTTGGGGTTTTTTTGTTTGTTTGTTGGTTTGCTTGTTGTTGTTGATTTTTGGTTGGTTTGGATTTTTTTGGAAGCCAGTTAGTATTTTTATGTGCAACAGAGACAAAAGTTCTAGAAGAGGAGTGGAGAATTTAATCTCTAAACATCCTGGGTGCCTTGAAACTCTTCTGAAGAATAACTCTTCAAGATCTTGGTGCCTATCTGGGTTGTAGGGGCAGACATTCTTGTAATAATACCTTCAGTTATTTATTCTAGTTTCAGAGACTTTCAAAATTCAGATCATAGGTAAATATATATTTATCTGCTTGTATCCTTCTCTGAATTGAGTATGACTTCAAAAGGCTTTGAAATTAGTAATGATTGTCCTGAAGCCACCAATTCACTGGGGGGTGTTGTGAGAACCTTTTACATCAAGAGGGTGGTCTTAGTTTTAATTGCAGTGCCTCTTACATACTAAGATGCTGCATCTCTGTATTTGATTTTCTATTTAGTTGCCCTCAGCCTTCATCTGGGATTATTTTCCTCTGTCCTTGTAGCCAAAAGAGAGGAGAGATGACCACACTCACCTAGCATCAGCTTACAGTTGCAGTTTCAAGCTAAGTACACACCTCAAGTAGTCTACAGGTTGGAGAGCCACAAAGATTTAAGTGCTACTGCCACAGCTGTGTCCAAAGAGTAAGGTTTTTAGTGCAGTGTTAGCCCAGAAGGGGGACTACATTGCAGCACAGTAGTGAGAGCTGCTAGAGTAGTTCCTCCCCCACTCCTCTCTGCTGCTATTGGGTTTTTGCTGCTGCTGCATCGAGTGCTGGCAGCTGGGAAATACAGACACTTTGGCAGCAGTGCCAGGCTGGGCTACATAAATCTGTCATTACTACACTTAAATATAGTAACAGAGTAAGAGAAGTGAAGCTCTGACAGTGACTAATGAAATGTTGACAGTAGAGCAGGGACACTTAACTTCGAGCAATAGTAAATAAAAGCTCTAGTTTTCTCTGCTCTATAAATACTGCAGATAAAATACTGGACAAGCTGTGTTCTGCTTCCATTTCCTAGTATTTTTACCTTTTTTTTTTTCTTTTATGACTGATTGGGTTTTTTTTCAGACTTTTGGATAGAAAATTGGAACTTGTTGACTCCAGATTTTTTTTATTCTAATAATTATTTTTTGTTAGTGGAGTGTTTTCAAATACTTTCTTTTTCTTTGTGGTATTAAGAAGGGAAACACTTCAGCTTTAATTTAGGTCCTGTGTGGAAAGATTTGAGAGCAATACAGCATAACAAAAAAATATGAGTGTCATGATTTTAGTAAATGAAAGTATTGAGAAAATACATGAATATTTTGCTGAGAAGAAATGATTTAAGAAATGAACTGCAGAATCAAGAGTGATATAGCAGAGCTGCAATAGAAAGTGTATAGAAATAGAAATAGAATATGTGCTGCATATAACATTCCTGAGCAGAATGCCACTGACTGATAATACTTAATTTACAGAGTGTCTCAGATTTCTGAAT
Organism: Ceyx melanurus; assembly: GCA_024611195.1. NCBI lineage: Eukaryota > Metazoa > Chordata > Aves > Coraciiformes > Alcedinidae > Ceyx > Ceyx melanurus. The sequence continues at coordinate 32,372 of JANHGL010026265.1, read as the reverse complement.
CCCAAATTTTGGTGAATATTCCCACCATAATTAAGATTGCAGAAGTCTTGGCAAAGAACACTTTATATTCTTTTAAGAAATTATAAATGGAGAAACTAAAATCTCCACAGAGAGACTCACTTTTCTGTGTTTGCTTAAATATATTTATCTTGGAATTCAGAGACATGAGGCTTTATTGCAGTGTTTCCAGCAGTTCGTTTTCCTTACAAGTCTTGCATCACTTCCTCTGTTTTCAGTTGCTACATCTCACTAAAGCTTCTTGACATCTAAGAAGAAGAATCTGCAGTTGCTTTAAATCTATCCTTATTTTTCAAAACTAGTGATGTCTCTCTTCAGAGGAGACTTACCATCTCTAAATGTTGCTTTTATTAAAGTGAGAAGCTTTAGCCAGTGGTTCAGCAAAAATTAAAATTACATGGTTTTCTGAAGTGAGAGTACACCCTTGTTTGAGGTTATCTTACCAGAAAGGTAACCACAAATAATTTACTTGTACTTTATGGAAATCCATTCCATTCTCAGCTTTGGTGGGATTCTTTTTTGTTGGTTTGGTTTGGTTCCCTCTTCCCCCTTTCTGTTCATGCTTTCTGTTCTTTCAAAGGATTAATTGGAATTATATTGTAACTGAAATATTTTTTAGGTCCCATTGTATTAAAACCAGAACGTAATTCTTTGCTTCTGTACTCACTACATTGCCTTGCAGACTTTTCTGCAGATGCCTGTACACTTGAACACATGCTGTTTTGTACAAGAGCTCTGAAAATGGTCTGTCTTGAAGCTGGATACCTGTGATTTTAATGGCAGCTATTACTCTAACCTGAAAAGCAAAATAAAAACCCAAAGCCTTGAGTTTTCTGGGCTTACTTGCTCAGCTGTGTCACTGCATCCCCTCCACTCACTGTCCATCTAAACCAAATGAGCAGTTCACTTGGTAGTTATCCAGGATTTTGTGGGGGGAAAAAGACAGTGCAAATAGCTGTGAATGTTTGGCTTATTGTTTTGTTGGGTTTTTTTCTTTTTCCATTGTGTGGGAAGCATATCAGTTTGTGATATGTCTTGAGGTGCCACTCAGATGTGAATCACAGAATCACAGAATCACAGAATGAAAGAATCTGGAGAATGGAATGAGAGAATGGCTTCCAAATTTTTGGAAGAAACAAGCCACCTTATGAGGAAAACTAGTTATACAGGATTTTGGTTTGGTTTCTTTCTAAAGAGCTTCCTGGTATGGGGTGGCTGCTCACTCCCATCTCTACTAAATCCTGGAGAGGTTTCCTTATTCTTCCCCTAAATTTCCTCTCTCTAGAAATATTTCTGATATTGCTGCATATTAGAATACTAAATGTCTAACATTTTCTGGTTCCTTATTCCTTCTGGCATATTTTAATTACAAAGTTATGCCTTGATAATTAATAAGTGCTACCAAATGAAGTCTAATGACTCTGAAGTGAATGTGTGAGCATAGTGCTTCACTGACCTGCATTTTCCACCCAGTTACTCTAAATTATTCATAAATAACAGTCTGGTTAGGCTTGCTGCCCATCCTAAGTTGATTATTGATTGTTTCTTGGTGTTTTCTTTTATTAGATGATGCTTCAGCTCCAGAGCAGCCTCAAATGACCGTTTCTGGTCAGATGCTGTTGACTGATGAAACTCTTTCAGCTGTATCAAAGCCTAGCAAGAATGTTGTAAAACCCAATGAACTAGAAACAGCAAACCTGTCTCCTAGCCTGATTCCTGCCCAGCAGCCCACAATATCCTTACTAACAGATGACAACACAGATGCACTAAGTGTAGAGTCGCTTACACTGGTGCCACCAGTTGATCCCCACAGCATTCGAACATTCAGCTGCATTCCCCAGTCCTCTTTGCAATCTGAAGTTGAAGTTTCCAAGCTAAAAGAGGTAGAGGAAGAGTGTTCTGACTGAAGCCAGGCTGCAGACTGGAATAAAGAGTGAAGCAAATGCAACCAAATTCTTCAGCATGGTTTCTTCCTCAAGAGTGCAGATATGACTTGTAGCCTGAAAGGCCATCTGGTGCACAAGAAGAGGCCCACACATGAAACAGTGTGGGCAGGTTTTAGAGTAAATATCAGATGCTCAGCATATTGAAGCTGGAGAAGAAGAAAAAAAAACAACCAACCCAACTTTTGAATCTGGACTGGTTGTTTCCTACCCATTTCTGGAATACAAAAACATGAAAGTATTTTAGAGCTTCTGCTTTCTTTCTATTACAGAGTTCCAGCTGCAGGAATTGTGAAAGGCCCACAGTATCATGGCAAAGTCAAGACATTTTTGGATGCCTCAGGATATTTTATCATGAGCTTCTCTGAAATTGGAGACCTAGCACTGAGCAGAAGCAATTCTATGTTGTAGGATGGTGATGACATTTCCATTGGAGACGTGGTGTGGTTTTCAGGCTGGGTTTGTTGGGTGGTGGTTTTTTCAGTTCTGATCTCATTCATCCAGTGTAGAGGTCTGCATGATACCAGCAGGCTTTGGCACTTGTAGTGTTGTCTTCATAGGACTCCAGACTTCAATACTGTGTTTTCCATGTATAGTATTTATTTAAAGGTTTGATTCAAAGCAAGATATATATCTTTTTTTTTTAAGAGAAAACCCTCAAATTTAATGATAAATGCTTGTTCAAATTAACATAAGGATTTTTTGACACTACTTTAGTCTTTGCTTAACCAGCTACAGAAGAATGTGAAATACTTTGAGATTGCTCTAGCTTGTTTGTTTGCTTCTGACAGTCAAATTGCTGCACCTCTAAGAAATGGTGGTATCTTTTTTACTGAAGGACAACTTCTAGAAGAAGGTGGAAGACATGCTTTGAATTTCTCATCTTCATATAGGAAGAAGGTCACCACATATAGCTAATAATTGCTTTACAAGTTTGAAACTCAGAAGGAAAGGTATTGTGTAGGTTTTTTCCCATCTGGGGTAGTATCACAGTTAAACAGCATAAAAGTGTTTCTGATTTGATGCTTGCCTTGCTTTGCTTCCTAGATCCTGACACCAAGTTGACAGAAAGTGGAGAAGTGTTGATTAAAGTTTAGAATGTTCTTTGCTCTGATTTGATATGTAATTCTGACAGGAATGGTATTTGAGTTCTCATTGATATCCATGTATGTTGATTTAAATGAATAGGAAAATGAGCAGCCTGGCATTATTGGTCTGCTCATAACAAGAAGTGCTTTCTGTTTCTCCAAAATTGAAGACTACTATTTACTTGCGAATTATGATTTGGGTCATCAGTGCAATCTGTTTCCTCCTTCTGTCTATACTCAATTCTGTCTAGACAAGTATATGAATCTGAAAAATTTTTGCCTACTTCCCATTCTTACTTTACCTCTTCCTGGCTGTCAGATGGAATGGTTGAAGTTATTTTTAATGTTATATTTGCATATGAGATTGACTAATGCACAAGTATTACTTTGCCCACTTTTCCCATCTTTTCCTTCATGTAATAATCTTTGTAAAATGTGTGTACAAGGTGTCTGCTATTGAACACCAGCCTTTTTTTTTTCCTTCTTTTACTAGCTTTTGTGGATGGCTTTATTGATTTCTAGTTTTCTGTGACTTCTACTTTGTCTCAAATTGGACTAACCATTATTCTGATCTTTATCTAATTTATCATTCATTTCTGGCAAGAATAGGACCATACACAGAGAGTCTCTTGAATGGGTATGCAGAGTCTTCCCCCTTGAGCAGAAGAAATGGGACAAAGGGCAAGCTGACTATGCTTTTCATTGCCTTTCAGTGGCTTTTCAATCTCATGACCAGTTGTCTACTGAGAGCCTCACAGGAAATGACTGAGATAGAGAATTGTTAGGAGGAAAACAGAAGCCTAGATCTGCTGTCTAGGTCACTGCTGGCAGAGCCTTGCATCCAAGGGGAAGTAAGCTGGGATCTCTTTTAGCAGTTTTATCAAAAGCTCCCTGCAGAGATGGAATTCCACTAGGAAAACTGTGACCTCACCAGCTCTGCCAACTTTGTGTTATAGAAATGCTGGTACAGACAGACCTAAAGCTCTGAATGGTTATGCCACAGAATCAATTAATCTTCCCCTTGTTTGCTTCCATTAGGGCATGTTTGTATACAATCTCATGACTCTGCTTCATGCTGCATGAAGAGACTTCAGGTTGTAAAAGCTCTGGAGATAATGAAATAATCTATTATCACCAGTATTTATCTTTGCAAGTGTGGTGTTACTCATCTGCAATTCCTTGAAGAGAAGTGTATCTCTCTCTTTCTTATCAGAAAAACTCAAGGGCTGTTTCCTTATCCCCCTTTCACTGTAAAAAGGAAACTCAACCAAGAAAGCACTGCATCAGCCACAAATGTCTTTTTTTTTTTCTAAACAAAGGTTTGAGTCAGTGTAACATCAGTCTTTTTAACCAAATCCAAATATTGCATTGCAAATGTGAACAGCAGCTAAGCTACTGGCTGTTCAGAAGGTTCACCCAGTGTAGAGTGCAGAGGGAGGTAGAATCACTCTAAAATATCAACATTCCAGAGAAAAATGCCAGGATGTTAAGCACTAAATTCTCAGTGTTATGCCTGTCTTCAGCCACATTCTGTTAGCATAAAACACTTCCGATCTTCTCTGCCTTCTGCCAAGAGAAGCTGGAGCAGCCAGGCTGTTCATGAACAAGAGTCATGGCAGCACACACTTGGTGATTTGGTAAAGAAAGGGCTGGAGGAAGCAGCAGTGCCCCCATTATGTTTGGGTTGCAGTGGAAGTGATGCTTGCAGTGTCAAATTGGTGTGCAGAAATTCTTTGATACAGGAAGAAACCAAAGGTGAAGTTTCCTGCACTACATTTTTTTACAAGCTGTGAATTAAATTAGAAATGTAGTCACCTGTATTAATACTAAAAGCTGTGTTTTGTGTGTGAAGTCAGGAATTATGTATGATGTAGACACTGAGCTCATTTGTATTCTCCACAGCTAGTTCATTGCAGACTACAATTCTGACTTCTCTTCCTTAAAAAAAAGCTACTAAATTGCACCTGTTAAAGACCCTCTTCAATGTTCTTAGCTTTACAATGCAGCTGGAGTTTTCCTTGAAGTCACTTGGTGAGGAAAAAACGGGACTATCTTCCAGAATTAATTTGTTCTTTTGCAGTGTTGTTGCTAAAGAACAGGTATGTGACACTTCAACTCTTCTTCTATATCCAAATGTAAGAGTCCAGTTTAGATCAGTGTTGAGAATTCAGGTTGATGTCCAGTGATTCAGATTAATCCTTTGCCTGACAGAGACAGAATGCAGGAGGGAGTACTGGGTTTTTTTTTTTTGTGGATTGGAAGTATTCTTGTGTATTGAATTTTAAATCCAATGTTTCAGATAGTTTGTTTCTAACAAAATCAGCCATCTTTAGGATTGAAACAACTGAGGTTTTTTCTGGTTTTGTTTGTTTCTAATTAAGCAACAAGACATGAGTGACTTAGAGTTTCCACACTTAGTGCAAGTGGCCTGAGATGATTTAGCAAGCTAGAAATTCAGTAGTTGCCTTGCAAATGAGTGTCATTTTGCTAGTGGTAAATGGAAGTCTAAAACTGTGTGCTTGAAGACACAGGCAAGCCACTTTCCTCACATGGTGCTGTCAGTGCTCTGGTGTAATCAGTCAACCTTGCTGAGCATGTTAGGGGTAAATCACTCACTACAAAATAGCCTAATGAATAGTTTCCCTAACTGCTTGCCAACAAACCCCCCACCATGCTCAACTTTCTGATGCTGTCTTCACAAATCAGCCAAAGTTCAAAAGGGAGTTGCTTTTAAGAATACCCTTGTGCAGGCAGCTGTGAAATGAAGCAGTTTAGTCCCATATTTGAATTAAAATTTGTGAAGAGGCATCAGATGGGTATATGGTGGAGATGGTTTGTCTCAGTGGCTCTCCAATGAGTCTCCTATTTATTTTCAGTCAACCTAATGTTAGGCATCTAAAGTTATGTTGAAAATTCTCTTCCTGACTGTTACTGCCCTTATTCTTGAAAGAGTTTTCTGGTGTGTAACTAATTAACCTTCACTGGCCCAGCTTAGGATATTCCTGAGCTGGGCACAGTGCTGCTCCTGTGCTTGCTCCTCTCTTTCTCTGATGTTTCCCAACATTTGCAGCCTGAATTAGAAACAAATTCAGTAGCTCTGCCTGTCTCCTGTTGGCTTCTGTAAAGCAGCTGGTGATCCAAGCAGGGCTTGTTGTGGGATATTTGTAGGGGATGGGGGGTGGGGGGAAGTGGTTGGGGTTTTTTCCTGCTGCTCAGGACTTTTCTGCAAAGACATGGGAGATGCAATTCAGGACTGTCTCAGACAGAAGGTTCTTTCATATGGAAACATATTTTTCTATTACATTTGTACAGAATTTTCCCTATTTTGATCTCACAGAATTTTTAGATTTGTGCATTGCTCAGATTTGGTTTCTTTTGCAGGGTGTTCTAAACTAGGATTTTGTTTGTTAATGTATTATAAATGGAATTTTGCCTGTCTAATAAATGTGCACTGTGGTGGGTTTCTGTTTTGCTAATGAGTTCCTTGGTTCTTAATGCAAAAAGCTACAACTTGAGTCCTCACTGTCTTGTTAGTCTAAAGAAATGTGTGGAGTGCATTTAGTGAAAAAATATTTAAAGGGCTTAAGCAAGTCGTGACTAAGAATACTTGTTGACAGCAAAGCTTAGAGGTAGTGTTCCCAGGATTCTTCTGAGATCATCATCTCAGATGATGCATGAGATTTCTTTTTTGTTCTTTTAATCTCATTCCTCGTTACTTTTGGTTACTCATGCTAAAGTGACTTTAATACGTAGTAATTGCAGTCTGATAGCTTAATTATGTCTAAAGAGATGAGAAGGTCTGAGGGTTTCTGTCTGGGTATGTTTAAGGACTGTGGCAAAAATATTTAGAATGAACATGAAGATCCTGTTGAAAAGGATTGAGAAAAAAATATGCAAATTTATAGGCTATTAGAATTTCTAACTTGTAGACTTCAAATTTCCTCATTTATTCAGCCCAGCAGCAGCACTGGATAAGATAATGTTATAACACTAGGGGACCTGCTGGAAGCATTTGTTACTTTAGGGAATCACTTTAGGCATCTCCACTTGTGAATAGATGCGTTGATATTTCTGTTGAAAACTTCATCTTGAGCTGTTTTCTGAGTTTGATTGCTGCAAAGAAGGGAAAACTTCTTTTTCTAGGAGAGTGAATGTACCTGGGATTTAAACACTATATAAAGCATTTAATGAGCATAAAAGACTGTCCTCTGAAATAGATTTCAATCATGCTGTGTCTGAACATGAACTTATATTTACATGGGGGAACAAACAGCCCAAATACGGGCTTAATTGAATTCTGAAATGTCTTTCTCCAGGCAATAAGTATTAATTATTTAATGTAGGTTATGTTAGCTATTTGGAGTAAATGTGTCTGTCATGTTAATTTAAAGAAAAATGTAAATAAGCGTCTAGGAAAGGAGAGAAGCTGGAAAATACTGGTGTCTTGTTTCTGAAATCCAGATTTCTATAGCTGTCTCTGTGTTTGCTGGCATCAGTCGTGTCATGGCTATTGAAAACCTGGACAAGAATGAACAACAGACTTTTATTTGTAAATGGAACTTGGCAATAAACTGGTGTTAAGAAAACTTCCTTCCCTTTCACGTTCTGTTGCTGCATCTGATGTCCAAGGACATTCAATGACAGTGAAATGCAAACTCTGCTGAAGCTTGCTCTTGTGAAGAAGAATGGTGTGCCGATGTGAATGTCAGGCATTTTAATCTTGATGTTGAAAACTGAAATGGCCCAAGTATTTTTGCTCTGTATATGCAGGAAAGACACAGCATGAGAGAGCAAGCAGAAAACCTGCAGTGGTGATGGAAAGTCAATGAGACCAAGGGTTAAGAGTGGCTGGGCTACACTCAGAATCTCTGGGAGCCACTTTGAGAGTGCCTGTCATGTGTGATTTCTTCCCCAAATAGATCCTTTCACCCTCTTCCTCTGGTGCACGTTGCCAGTTCAGTATATGGATTAAATCCAACTGAGTTATTAGTTAGATGCTTGTTAATTAGCCCTTCCAACTATAGGAATTAATTACAGTCAATATACATTCCTTGTGAAATCTCCAAACTAGGCATTGCTCCAGAAGCTTTCTGAAGAAGAAATTAAATCATATCGTACTGTGAAATAAGCAAAGGAGGAGAAGTTGCATCCCTACTGCATTCTTATGCTGCCATGGTAAGAGGTTGTGTGGTGACAAAAGCTGCCTTAACACCAGGTTATATCACTGTTATCAAACTCACTGTCGATCTGAGTGTATCCCCTGAAAATGCCATTGTATTCTAAACTGATAACCTTTTGTCCCTCTCCAAAGAGGAGAGGTGCTGAGGGATGAAACACCTGGAGTTGGACATCTCCAATATCAGAAGTAGTAACTCAGGTTGGATGGTATTTGGTTGCATGTCTGTTTTTAGCTCGAGGATTCTCCCGCCAGCTTACCTTCAAATATGTTTAGATCTTGAAATTATTATTCCTTTTGGATGCCAATGCTCTAAAATAATTTTTAAAGATTAAATTTTTACTTAATCAAGTGCCTTATTCTTCAGGCTTCGAAGATGAAATCTTTCAGAATTTGAAAGCTTTTGTCTGTCCTCAGAGACTCCTTGTAGAAAGTTGGGAAATGTGCTTATTGAATAGAAAACACTGATCTCACCATTCCATCTTCACTGTCTTGCCCCAAAGAAAGGTTTCTGTTTCACACAGGCCACAGTAAATTGTTGGGGTTTTTGGCCTGTTTGGATCTATAACAATAGATAAACACTCAGGCTCTGGTTCCTACTTGCACATCGTTTTTCTCAGCTTTAACATGCAATAAACATTGTGACACAGGATGGGAAATTAAACTCTTTGTTTTCCTGCAGAAATAAATTTAGACTTTAAGTTAGTGGGATGAAGATAACTGTAATTTGTTCCAATTTTTGGATGATTTACTTGCTTTGAAGCAGCTTTAGGTTGCTTAGACAAATGTCTATAAGGTACACTTGGAATTTATGTAGATTAAATGAGTATTGTGAACAGTTGCAGTAACCCAATTGAGCTGAACAGTTTGCTGGAGTTAATGTGTTTCACACAGGAGCCAAGAATGATAATTTATTCTAGCCTCTTGCCAGAAAACTTACTAAAACAATTGTTACAAAACGTGGAGAGGAGGTTTATTTTAGTACATTTATTAATAGTAGAGTGTTTCCTGAGGCTTCCTACCTCTGCTGCTCTTCCAGAATAGGTTACTTATTCCTAGGAAATGTTTGGCTGTAAACATGACTTACAAAAACAAGTCCAGGGAAATCCTAACCACCTCAGTGCATGTATCAGCCACAGCATCAACCATCTGTGGCCCCTCAAGCGTGTTTTGGAAAGCTGTGGTTGTTGCAGTAATATTTCAGAGATCTCCACTTCATTGCTAAAGGTCTGGGAAGTGTCATGTTGATTGGGTGGCAGTTACCAAATGGGGTTCTGGAAAAGTTGATGGTACAGTTCCATGAACTCACCCATCTGCTGTTTAAGTTGCACCTTGATGGACAAGAGAGTCAAGTGGGTAGCTGGTCAGGCAGATAAGGTCTTTGAAATTACATATGTGTAAGAAGGGAAAGGCAGAAGCCAAAGGAACCTCAGTGGATGAATGCAGGTAATTCTGTCAAATGTTGATAGAGACAGAAGTTTTTTGCTGCTGAGGGTCCCTTAGCACCAGACCCTGCCAGCTCAGTCTTCTTGACTGAGGGAAGCAGAGGCAACAGATTGAGGATGATGCTGCAGTGTCTGGTGGGTGAGGAGATCCTCACAGCAGCTTCAATTCACTTGGAGAGTGTGGAGTCTTGTATTCGTGCTCTTTTGTGTCAAGATTGAAATGTTTGCTTTGGAGTAGATTTCATTGCTGCTAGTGATGCATGTTAAGAGCCATTTAAATGTTTCAGAGTGATTTCAAGAAGTTACACCTAACATCTCTGGTACTAAATGTGTAATTTTGGTAAAACAAAAGTCTGATGCAAAAATTGAAGTTAGTGTTTTGGGGTCTTAGAACCAACTCTTTTTTATATATATTTCTAGCAGATGATTGTTGAAAGAGTTTCTTATTTAAAAATAAAAGAAAAACTTAACTTTCAAAAGTCATACAAAGAATGAAAATAATAGGTAATTTGACAGGCTAGTCCAAGAGAAAAGCAGCATCATTATATAGCATTTTATATGTAATGTTGACCACTATTCAGGATATCAGTTACTTAACTGATAACTGTTCCAGATGACATGCTTTTTATAGTATCAGATTTAACAGTTCACAGCCATGCTCACATTTGAGTCAGGCTCTGCTCCACGTGGATATTATCCTATGCAAACCTCTTTTGCTGATGTGAGAAGGGTGTAACTTAATTCCAGAGTTCTTGGGAATGAGATGTGAGTGGCTTGGCTCTGTCTGCTCCTTCATCATGCAGTTCACTTGAATTTGCTTATCATGGTTTATCAGCTTCAAAGCTTTCCTGGGAAAGTGCTGTTTGCAACCACTGTCTGCTAGATAACTTGCAATTCTTACGTAGCTGCCAAAATGCTTTGGAGGGAAATAGTGCTGCTTGGGTAGGCTAAATCATGCTTAAAATAGATCTTGTTGGTTGCTTTGTGTGTTTTGGAACAGATCTTCATATTAGATGTTTTGTAGGAAAGGGAAACTTGTCAAATAATTTAAAACCACATATCTCTTTGAACTCTGAGAGTGTGTAACTTAGAAGTAGAGAATTTGGTGTAAAGCTTCTTTAGATCTTCCAAACTGAAGAACCAGAAGTAGCCAACAGTTCAGGTCCTCAGGCACTATTAGCAATGAGACTTAACCAAGACTCAGTCATGATGTACTTCTAGAATAATGATTTAGGTGTTATCCTGAGTAAATGAAGTGAGTGTATCTGAGGGAAATGAGTCTGTTGATAGTTCAAGAAAACAAAGGCAGAAGTCACCATAGGCTGGTGTTGAGATGTGCCCATCTGTTGGCAGGATTTCCTCAGCTCCATGGTTAATAATGTAGCATTCATTCTGGACGTTGAAATTTCTGATTACTCCCATGACTAACCTTATTAATATGAACCAGTAAATGCTGTTTTCTTTCTTAATTCCTTATTGACTTGAGGCTGAATGACCATAAACTGATTCAAGAAATTCTCATTTTTCCCTGCTGTATTGCACAGATGTCCCTGATCACACAAACTGTGTTGTACTAGGTGTTGTAACACCTAGATGTAAATTGAGTCAAACCATGTTCCAAAAAGTTTACAGTCTGCAGTGATGATGTGTGTAGAGTAGGGTGTGCAACCTGAGTGATACCTATTTCAGGTTTTTCATGAGATGGTACTGACAAGTACCTCTGGCTTTGTCAGTGTTTGAGATAGTTAGGTTTATTTCGTTTACTGTTGTGATTTTAATTTGGTTGGTTAGTTGGGTTTAAATTTTTGTCTATTTGTTTTTATTTCAGTTTAAGAAAGAAGAATAAAAAACATCATCCACCCCACCTGAAACCAGAAAGCTGGGACAAACAAAGGAGCTCCCCTGCTGCTTCCAGAGTCAGTTTGGAACATGCAGCAGTGGGCAGGTGGCTGGGAGCTGTATATGCTGGACAGCATGCAGGGCAGTGGTTTGTAAAATGAGATTGCAAGAGCATCTTAGTCCTGAGCAGCACTGCAGCAAGACAGAGGCATACTGCCATGCCAGCAGACTCCCAGACTTTGCTGCTGCACAGCTTTGGAATCTGCAGGGTACTGTAGATCTGTGGCTAACAGATAAGCTTGTGTATTAGCCCTGCTGTTACACAGAGCTTCCTCGGTGCTGGCACTGGCCTCTGATGGAAGATCCAGGTGTAACATCAATGTGGGGACATGAATTTCAATATTTGAATTAACAGAGGCTATTGATTTGTGTTATTTAAGAAGCAGATTAACAAGGATGATCATAAACACCTGTGTTCATACAGAAGATCTCTCTATGTCTGACTGCATGGAAGCCAAACAGAGCTCAGGTAGGAAGGCAGGTGAGGAAGCATCACCTGCTTCAGGTGCTTGGTACAGACCAGAGCTGACTGCAGTGCAATGGCTCTGATTCTTACTGCAGGGCTAATCAATGAGCCTGCTCTGCCTCCAGAGATTCTCTGTTTGGTTTCCCTTCTTTCTTTTCCCACTCCTCTAGGATGTGGTTGATTCTGCAATGTTGCAGTGTGGCTACAGGGGCAATTACTGCTTGTGTGAAACTGGAGAGAAATGGGTGGTTAAGTCTGCCTCAGATGTAATTAAGGCTGCAATGTCTCAGTGCACTAATTTTAAGCTCTCTTATGGGTTTAGGCCATAGCCATTTGTTACATAAAAAGGCAAAGGGCTTTTTTTGGCCTTCAAATTATTTTCTGTGGGAAGATGCAGGGGGAAAAAAAAAAAGGAAAAAAAAAAAGGGCATTCTTCAAAGCACCAAACAGTAATATCCACTGCAGCTTTTTGTCCTGCCAAAATAAATCAGTTAAGAAACCCCACACCACTTACTGAATGGAAAAAAAGTGTCTCATCATCCTTTTGGTCCATTGGTGAAACAAATGATGCCTTCCAGTTCATCCAGTGGGTGACCATTGCACTGTTTGTGAACTGTGAAAAAAAATCCAGAGATGGGCTTTTAATGTCAAATTAGTCATGCAGAAGCTTACATTTAAACAACAGGAGTGTCATTTCAATGTATTTTTCCTTGCAGAAAATTATTTCAGAAGCCTGTTTGATGCATTAACTGCCAATAACTCTAGACACATATCTTACGGGAGTTACACTGTGTGATGGGAACCAGCAGTGTTTTGGGCTGTGCCAACAAGGTGCGTAAGGTGTATAAACACATGAAAAACTCACCCACCACCCAGAAAAGCTGCAGGGAAAGAATGGCCTTGTACCTGCTCCATTGAGAACAAAAACAGATAAATAGGTAAAATAGAAAAATAGGCATGTCATGGCAAGATTATTTCAGTTCAAAGTTTGGTTTTTCTTAATTAAACCACCCATGCCTTTTTATGTCTGTAGCTTTTAGAGCTGTGTGGTCCTCTGCTCTCTCACTCCAACACTTTGTTTAGCTCATGTACATTGAGCTTGTACTTTGTACGAGTACATGAGTACATGTACTCATGTACTTTGATGGTTTCCCAGGAAGGATTTAATCCTAAACCAAAAAAACAACCCCTTGGAGCACATGGACACCATGACATTGATATGGATCTGCTTTTCTTTTGTCCCTTCCCCAGCCTGGCTCTGTTCTGCCTGGGATGGGATGCTGCTCCTGAAGCACCTAGCAGTGACCCATGGTTTTTGGATCTCAGACCTTTTCTAAAACAGAGCTCCAGGTGATCAAGTGGGAGGGGATAGGATGGAGTGGAGGAAACACTGACACTTTGGTTTCTCTTTATTTTCTTGCAGGTTTGTGGGCATGACTTGGTGATTGTGTGGAGCAGTAATGCAGGATAAGGAGAAAACAGAGCAAGGAAAATTTAGGAGGAAAAGGACAAGGTCTTATTTAGGTACAGCAGCCAGAATATGCAGATTAGTGTTGGAAGCATCCTCCTATCCCAGGATGTCAGGGGTTGGAAGGGGCCCTGGAGATGGAGCCCAGCCTCCTGCCAGAGCAGGAATCTAATCCAGCACAGGGCACATGGAACACAGCCCAGGGGGCTGGAAAATCTCCAGAGGAGGAGACTCCACAAACCTCTCTGCAGAGCCTGTTCCAGTGTCTGTGACCCTTAGAGCAAAGTTCCTCATGTTGATGTGGAACCTCCTGTGCTCCAGCTTCCATCCACTGCAATTGTCCTATCCCAGGGCACAAGTGAGCAGAGGCTCCTGACACTCAGCCCTCAGATATTGATAAACATTTATTAAATCCCCTCTCAGTCTTCTCCAGACTAAAGAGCCCCAGGGCTCTCAGCCTTTCCTCATCAGACACGTGTTCCTGTCCCTTCAGCATCCTTACAGTCTCCATGGGACTCTCTTGAGCAGATCCTTGTCCCTCTGGAGCTGGGGGACCCAGAACTGGCTGCAGTATTCCAGGTGAGGTCTCACCAGGGCAGAGCAGAGTCTATGTTCAGTGTGTACAGGAAAGGGAGAAACAGGTATTTAATGCCACTCACAGACTCCCAGTTTGAACCAAACTCACTCAGATTGCTTTAATGTCTTGTAGCCACTGAAAACAAGTCTCAGCATTTTTGGGAAAGTAATGTGCATTGGATGTTCAACTCTCAACATGGAAAGGGAAGGCTGAGATACACTGGGAATAGTTCAGCATGCTCTGAGTAGAATTCATTCAGCTTCTCACCAAGGAAATGTTAATTTATGATATTTGCTCAGGAAGGCACCTCCTGAGGGCACAGTTTCAGGTGACCCACGTAACCAAGCACATGCCATTCTCTGACAACCTTTGTTCTTTATCAGCCCACTAAGCATGGGCTTTCAGCCAGGGAAAACATCAAATATTTGCCAAAGCCTTTGCAATTAGTAAGTGTCCAGCTAATAATCCCATGAAGATGACAAGGGAAAGAGAAGAATACCAAATTGAAGGAGGCAGTATGTGCAGTGCCTGAGGACTTTTCTTCCCCTGCCTTGCCTGTGTTTCACAGGCATTACTGTGCTGTCTTGCCTGGATCATGGGGTCCTGACCTGCCCAGAAAGCGTTTTGTCTTTCCACAAGAGGGGCACTGAAGGAGCACGTTCTCCTAAGGTTGTCAGGGACATGGGTATGTTGCTAGGAGGGGAGGCAGGCAGAGGCTTTGAAGTATTCTTTCTCCAGGTGTGGTTCTGCTGATTTCTACCCACTCTCACCATTTGGAAAGTAAGAATCTCCTTCATTTCTTTTGGTTCTGAGCCAAAGTCTGAGCCCCTTTCTGCTCTCAGACATGGGATATGAAGACATGGCCACTTTCAGCCATGTTTTTTTCCCCTCTCTTGCTTGCTTTCACATCTCTCATGTCTTGCAGCCCATTTCCTAAGAACTAGCTCCCAAGCTTTTGACATCCTCTGGCTAAATGTCGTCTTCCCATAGCAGGAATTCTTCTCCCCTCACGTCACTGTCCATTTGGTGTTGAGAGTGAGTGTGTACAGCTGGAATGAAAAGCTTTTCTGTCCTCACCTTGGACAGTCTGAAGCCAGAGTGCTGCAGTGGTTCAGGCCATCAAGTCATCACTGCCCCTGTTGGGTCCAGTGGGTTGGTACTGAGATTTGGTTTCTTTTACCCTCTTTCCAGAAGGGTGCACAGAACTGGGGAAAGGACTTTGTCTGTGAACTTGTTTACTAGGAAGGAGGTTTAGTATGTCCATCCTGTGAATAAAGCAGGGAAAGCAGCATGGTTTGACATCAGCTTCAGCTGCTCTGCTGTGGGTCTTGGCAGCTCTTTCTCCCTGGGGTCTGCTGTCCTGAGGTCCTGCCTCTCCTCTCCAAAGTATTTAGAGTGTTGCTGCTGTGACTGTGGTGAGGGACCTAATATGCCTGAACTCTAATTGGAAAGGAAAAAAAAATCCAAAATAATTTTATTTCTTCTTACTTTGCCTTTTTTTTTCTTTTTTTTTTTTTTCCATTTTAGAGTCACCTCAACTCCTAGGTCCTGGTTGCGAAATTCATGCTTTCTCTGAGCTGCTGCTGCTGCTGCTTTCAGCTGCCTCCTTGTCTCTGTAATGACTCCTGTGTCAGTATCCTCTTTAAGGGAATAAAGGAATCCCTGCAGAACTGTGATTTACTCCTTATCAGCATTGAGTGCAGTTTCACTTTTCATCTGCTTTGGTGATATTTTGTAATTGATTCATGGTTTCAGCTAACTTTTATAGCTTTTTATTTCCCAATAAGAAATCTCTGAGCAAGCCTCACTTTGTCCCAGGCCCATCTCCTTGCCTTCCATCTTGCTGCTCTATAGGTCTAGCCTCATTTGTTCTCGAGGCAGTGGATGGAAATACCAATGTCTTCATAGTTGTGGGAGAAAATGGGTAAAAGCAGAGTCAAATTAATTAAGAGAAAGCAGTTGATAAGCTTTGGGATCAATAATAAAGCAAAATAATCAGGATAAAGGGCAAAGGCTTATTTGAATAGGGGCAACCTTGTTCTGGAAAACAGTTGATGAAGACTGGATCTCAGCTTAGAATCAGCCCCAAACCCAGCATGGTGGCTGGAGAGCTGCTCAGCTCAACACCCAGCATTTAAAATCAGTAGGAGTAAAGCCAAAAGTCACCTCTGGAGTTAAGAGCATCTTCAGGACCCACCATTTGTTCAGCAGAATTGCACGTTCATGTTTACAGTTTAGGATTCCAAATTCTGCTGTAATTGTATGTCATAAACTTGTATTTCTTGTCCTGCATGATGGTTGGGTTGGGTTTTTTAGTGTCATAAATTCGTTGTGAATTATAAAGCAAAGAGAAATGACCAAATGAGGCAGTATTTTAAAGCTGTGCAATGCTTCTGGCAGTGATGCATCAGTATTTCTGTAGGAATTCTTTTACCAGAAATGCAGATGGGGGTGGGAGCAATATGGTCTGTTATTACCTCGCAGAAAAGAAAAAATCAATCCATTCTCATCAATAATGGACACAGTTCTCAGCAAGATCTAAATTCAATACACTTAAGATGTCACTAGGGTTCTAGGCCTGACTAGCCAAAGAGCCATGTACAGTGACAACACATTTAACCATTTTCTGGATAACTGGCTAAATCAGGATTTTATTTCAAATGACATATGCTGAAATTCTGCTTCTCTTGGACTTCCAGTGCCCTTATCAGCAGTTTCATTGATTTATCCACAGACTTGTTTCTGATGTTTGCTTTCAATTTCTGTCTTATGTTGTAAAATCATGGGAATTTAAATCTAGCAGTATAGGGAAAGTCTACCTCTGAGATTAGGTGGGTAGAGAAGAACAGTTTTCCTTCTCTTCACAACTGTGTCTTCAAAGGACTGCAGGCAGCTGATAACTCTGCTTTGTTAGAATTGACCAACCCATTGAAGCCTTCATGGCAGGAACAGGAGGCAGCACAAGAGCATGAAATTAATGTTCTCAGAAAATCAAGGAACAGGAAAACAAACAAACAATATAAACTTAAAAAAAAAAAACCAAAACAAACAAACAAAACAAAACAAAAACAAACAACTTTGGCAGAATTCTGTTCTGTGTGGCTGATTGAAAGCAAGGAAGCAGTTCCACTGAAATTTCCTGTCTGTCCCACAGAGCTCCAGGTCTGTCTACACTGTATTTCTCCTCCAGCTGTTTTTTCTCTCCTAAGCACCCTTTCTCAAGTAAGCTAACACTTCCTAAAAAAAATATAAAAATAAAAAGGGGTAAACAAACCCTCCTTTTCTAGAACTGAGTATGTTGCAGGTGGTTTTAATACAAAGCATCCTTTGTTTAGAAATGTAATGCCTCTTCCTTATCTCCAGGCTCCCAGATTCATGAATAATGGACTTTTCCCCCCTCTGCTAGAATCTCTTTTAAAGCTATTCAGAGACACCTTGGCAGATACTTCTCTATCAGGCAGTAACTGAATAATGTCCCAGGTTGCTTGATGCTGTCCCTCCCTTTTCCTCTGAGTTTTTTTGTGTCCATTGCTTTTTGCCTATAAATAACACAGAGAAAGCTGGAAAAGGAAACCTTTTCTGAGGGGTGATACTGTCATTTGGCAGCTACCCATTAAGGCCCCATTGTCTCCAAGTCAGTGCTGAACTTCCCTAAGAAAAAGAAATCTAGTGCTAGTTTAGTTAAATTAAAGTTAAAGGGATCATAGTTAAGTTAAAGGCTAAAAGCTAGTTAGTTTAATTAAGTTAAAGGGATCATAACAACAGTGGTTTTGAAGATTCTTGAAGTAAGTCAAACTCCTAATTAGAGTTAAATACTCACAGTCACTTTGTGAAATATGGTCTCCTTCCACCTCAAAATGATAAAAGATGAGATACCAAAGTTAACTACTTAGCTGGATTTTACTTTTTTTTTTTCTCCCCCCAGATATAACA
The DNA here is from genome assembly GCA_024611195.1 of Ceyx melanurus. Lineage (NCBI taxonomy): Eukaryota > Metazoa > Chordata > Aves > Coraciiformes > Alcedinidae > Ceyx > Ceyx melanurus. The sequence goes on along the minus strand of JANHGL010026265.1, from coordinate 14,359 downwards.
CAATGGTGTTAGCACTCAAACAGACATAGTTTATATATGTGAATGAATTTGACTTCTTCTCTTGCCTCACCTTATTACACAGAAGCTTACCTTGGATTTTCAAGTAGATCTTACCACAGATACACTAAAGTTTCAATTTCTTTTCATTATTTGGAAAAATATGGAGGGAGCAAGTAGCACCATCAATGATCTCCATTCTGTACAGCACCTGGCCTGAAAAATAACTTTGATTTTAGAGTTTGGGCATAGCCAAGAGATTGTTGTAAACTTATTTAATTATTTCTGTGCTCTGGGAAAGAAAATAAAAACAAAAACCAACTTGGAATCAAATATTAAACATTAAGTTGATGATTAGTCAAATAGTAATTCTTGTTTGGGCTTGAAAACCTTATATTTGGAGTTGACTTGAGGGTGATCCTGGCTAGCAAGGTCTATATGAGCAGCCACCTCTTTATTCCTGTCTAGATCCCATTTTGACTGTATCAAAGCCACTCCAATCCCAATGCCTATATCTTGAACCAAGCAGTAAGATGCACCCACAATAGTGTTCTCTGACACTGTATTCTTCTGGTTTGCACCAGGATGGGGAGGAATAGGATCAGAATTTAGGGAGTTGGAAGAAGTAAATAATAGACTAGGATGAACACTGTTTGGAGAAAGGCTTGTGCTATCCAGAAGGAAAACAATTCTGAGGGAACAGCTTGGCCTGCCAGCTGGCATTTAAGCTGGAGATTTCCAGAGGTAATGTAATTGAAGGAGGCTTGATGGGTATCTGGTGTGGATTGGCCTTAACATGAAGGAATATATCCATCAGAGACTTTTGGAACATAAAAAGACAGGGGTTTGTGATTTTCAAGTCAAATCATTGCTGCCACTTCCTCCTTTCTGATTAAGAGAACAAAAATTCCCTAGGGAGCTGTTTCCAGAAGAGGGACTATCCACTTTCTGTTTCTGCTAATTGTTTTCATTCTATGAAATGAGCAGATAACTTCTTGCTCAACTGAAGCATTTGGAAACACTGAAGTAGTATCTGTTTCATCAGAAGGTGAAATGGGCTTTTCTTAATTGCTGTTAGGCAATAAAATGTGACTGTATAGGCTTTGTAGCCAAAACCCCAGTGAGTTATAAGCAAATGTGGCAAGGCTGGGGAATAGTTGGAGTTTTAGAGAGTCTTTTCCTGGAATGATAAGGAAATAGATTTCTTTGTTAAAGCTGGTACAGCTCAGGAGTTTGTAAATGGTATGTGCTATTGCAAGGACAATGCTGAGACATGCTATTTCCATTGGAGGAATACAAGCCCAGGCCATTAAATGGAAATTGTCAACTACTACCAGCACTTGGTTGTAATAAGAAAAGGAACAAAATAAGCCACGTTTTCAGTAACTTCCCAGCAAGTCAGTAGAATAAAGCCAGTAAAAGAGATTTTTTCCTTTGTAGAAAACAATGCCAAGATAGTATTTCCTTCAATGCTACTGCAATCCCTATCTAAAAAGAGAGAAAGAGGAAGAAGGACTTAACCTGCTTATGGGCTGTAATTGCAAATGTAGTTGGGAGATGGGGGGAAAAAGGAGGATTAATTTTGAGGCAGGGTCCAATTGTCTTCTTTTTTCTCCTCTGTTTATTTTGGATATTGAATTAAGCCAACAGAAGTGACAGTGGAGCAATGCAAAGGGTGTTTCTCACTTTTTAGGGGAGAGAGAAACTGCTCCAGAAAGGACTGCTGGAGAGTAAAGCACATGAACCTGTTCAGCCTATGTAAATATGAGATAATGGATGTGTTCACATCTCTCTTTTCAACAAATACTGTAGCAAGAGCTCTCCAGAGGGAAACTTCCTCAAGAGGACAGCAAGAAAACAGAGGGTAGCAGGATGGGGAAGAATGATCAGGAGGCCCAAAAGCTCAGAAAGCTACTGAGAAAGGCTTTGAGAGGATTTCCTACAGCTTCTCCAAGCAGGCTTACCTGCTTCCTTCAGAATACCACCATCTAGCTAAGCTCTGTGCATTGAAATACCAGTGAGAAAACACTAACAACACTCAGTCAAACTGGAACTTCATCCCCTCACCTCTATTTGGGGGATAAATATTGAATAAGACTAGTTTACATATTGTCCTGAGACCTCAATAGCTTTGGTTCAGGTAAGCACAGAGTAGAAGGTTCTCTTGTCAAAACTGTTAAAAATTAGTTGGCTCTCATCTAGGACAATTTTATTCTCCTTTATCTTTTTTTTTTTTTTCTTCTGAGTAAATAACCCTGAAAAAAAAAATTAACCCACTTCTAATAATCTCTTGAGTGGAAGCTAATAATAATCTAATCTTGACTAGCAGTTGGTAGAGATAAACTAATAAGCAAAGTCAGTAAGCAGCTTGTTGCAAACTTATTGTAAACTGGATACTCTATATTGCACTGAATCATTTATCAAGAAGGAGCCTTTCAGTGTGGCAGCAGAGGTCTAGCTGCTTCTGTTGAAGTCCACAGACAATTTCCTATCTAGTTTTCATTTCAGTTATGTGAAACACTCTTATAGCATCTGAAGGAAGTCCTGTGAAATCAACAGGAGTTGCTTCCTTCTGACTTAGTGGGAGCTAGGATATCTTGTTCAAGAAATCAGTACAAACTGTGCAATGGGTGCTATGCTAAGGTTTATGTGGTTTGAAAGAATTTTTGCTGACCACGGTGCATCACCACAGAGCTGATATTGGGCTCCAGCACCACTACACAGTCAACTGCTGCAGGCTACAGCTCATCAGGCCACTTCTCTACCACACAGGAGCTTGATGGTTCTCTGACTGCTATCTTCTATACTATGGCTGCTCAAAGCCAGCCAGTCTGTGGCCATCATTCTGCCCTGAGTCCTTAGTCATTGACTAAAAAACTAGGAGGCTACTGTGATGACTGCTGAAAAGCTTTGTTAATAAAGTGCTGATAGTGCAGCACTGGGATCAGAAAGGGTCCCAGAGAAACACTCAGCCAGCTCCTGCCTCACGTTTTCCTGCTGCCACACAGCATGCTGGAAGGGCTCCATTCCCAAGGAACTATTTTTGGTGGAGGGATGTTTCCATGCTAAAGATATTTAGCAGCTGACTACAATTCCCCTGGAAACTAGAACAGTTATGGCTTTTTTATCTAAACATTTCTGATTATCTTTCTGATATTTCCATTTATGTATTTTTGGCTTCTCGGATTGGGCAGCAGATGTATTTTAAGTTAATTCTTAAAATTATTACAATGTTGGCTCTTTAAGCTTTTGTTGGGAGTAGAAGAGTTTGCTGAGAAGCTTGATAGAAAGTTTGGCACCACCACACATACAATCAGGATCTAGAACACTTTGTATGTGGTCTAATTATGACATGTGTCATCACTTACATGCATCTACTCTGCTAGGATTGGTTTGTGTAGGTGTTACTGCCCTGTGCCAGATCAGGCTATTTAAAGGTGATTTTTCTTGGGATTAGCAGTGTTGTGTCATATTTAACCCTATATGTTACAGAGCATTGTATGCCACCAGGTAGCCTGCCATGGAACAGAACAGAGAACCAGCATGGATGTGATACAGCTCTTACATTCAAAGATAAAATTCTGCACCAAGCAAGCTCAAGGAGAGAGAAGAAAGCTAGAGAGGTAAACGAACAACAAATCATCCTAAAACAGACAATGAGCTGTTGCTGAAAAAAACATCTGTGTGGAACCACCTGCAGGATGCCCAGGATATCAGATTGAAAGTAAGTGGCAGAAGAGTCTTAGAAACCAGAACATGTGCAAAACTGCATTGGCTAAGAGCTGAAAGAAATACCATACAAAAATATTTGGGCTCTGTCATTGCTGGAAACATTTTTTAGATAGCACTTATCTGGGAAATTCAAGCAGCCCATGATGAATTGTTTCCTCATAGTTATCTCCTATCACTGGTAAGAGAGAACTCTACCTATAGCAAGTCTAGAGGTGTATAGCACTCTCAGTAGTTTCCAGTAGATCTACCTTGGCTGGCCTTCTCAAAGTAACTTTGTCTCAGCCAAGCTTTTTTCATTCGTAAGATCCTTCTTATTTCATCAGTTTCTCATATCACTGAAATTAGTCCTCATCCCCTGGGAAGAAGAAATTTCACTGCAATTTAGACATAGTATAGCATGTAGCATAAACTCTGGAGAGCAGATTCAGAGGTGCCATGTCCTACCACCTCAAGAGACTTCAACCAATGTGGTGCTTGTTAAATACCACACTGTAAGTTGTGTGGAACACTCATTAGTTTGTTTTTAATGCCTCCTGATTGCCTGCTGGATGCTGCCATCTTGTTAAATCAGTTGCCTTTCTTAATTCATCCACTTCCAGTGGAAGTCATACAACACGGGAATTTCTCATTGTAAAACAGGCTATTGCAATGAGAACTGAGAAATCCACTAGTCCCAGGCATTGCATTCACTCAGATTTCCTGTTCTTCTCTGCCATGATGTTTACATGTGGATGGGAAATTACTTCCTTTTACTCTCTGCTTTTGGATTGCGCCCTTACCAGAAATTAAACATGTAAACACTGAGTTGAAAAGAAAGACAGCTCAAATTGCTGTTCTTTTTTTTATGGGCTTCTACTTGTACATGAAAATTAGCTAAAAAGGGAATTAAAAGATCATGGAGATAGAGTTTCAGTACTTGGCTCCAGCTGAGACAATTTTTTTCAGACTTTCTGGAATTTGAATGAAAGAATTCTTTACTTAGAATATGTTCAAATGTGGCTTTCAGTTAGCTGCTGATTAGCAGAGTAAGCATAGGAATGTTGGTGCTAGTGTTACTGGGTGATATTGTTACCAGAGAATTGGACTTACTGCAGTTGGAAGGGACCTTTGAAGCTTATCTGGTTCACACCACCTGCTTGTGCAGGGCCACTTAGGGCTGGTTGCCCAGGACCATGTCTAGCTTTTAAATATCTCCAAGGATGGAGAATCCACAACCTCTGGACACCCTGTGCCAATACTCAGTCACCCTTCTGGTAAAGAAAAAAAAAACAACAAACAAAAACCACAACAAACCACCAAAAAAAACATTTCCTGATGTTCAGACAGAAGTTTCTGTGTTTCAGTTTGTGCCCATTGCCTGTGGACCTGTCTCTGGGCAACACTGAAAAGAACCTAGCTCTGTCTTCTTTGCACCATCCCTTCGGGTATTCGTAAGCATTAATAAGATCCCACTGAGCCTTCTCCAGGCTGAGCAGTCCCAGCTCTCTCAGCCTTTCCTCACACAAGAGGTGCTCTGGTTCTTTAATCATCTTTGTGGCCCTTTTTGGGCTCTCCAATATGCGCTGGTATCTCCAGGTGCACTTCTTGTTGAACTTCTTGGTGTTCCTGTCAGCCCAGTTCTACAGCCTGCTAAGGTCCCTCTCATTGGCATGAAATCCTCTTGTTGTATCAGCAATCTTCCTAGTGTGTTACATCTGCACGCTTGAAGAGAGTGAATTCTGACCCATCATCCAGCTCATTAATGAGATTGTTAAATAGGACTGGACCGAGTATTGATGCCTGCAGTACACAGACCACTAGTTGCTAGTCTGCAGCTAGGCTTCGTGTCAGTTTTGGATCCACCTCAGGGGCTGCTCATCTAGCCCATACATAAGCAGCTAAGTTTTTCTGTGGTGACCAGTTTCAAGGCAGGTTAAGACTGCCCTGGGGAAGGGATCTGAGGCAAAAAGGGCTGATAAAAAGCTCTTCTAGGGGCTTATTTGAAGCTAGGCGAAGCCCTTTGCCTGTGCTGGGGCCGCCATTTTGTGGTCGGGCTGCTGAGGGGGCC
>JANHGL010026264.1:0-21617 GCA_024611195.1 Ceyx melanurus | reverse complement strand
AAAATATAGAACCAAAATTAACTGTACCTGGTTGGCTACATCACCCAGTACTTTCTAGTACACAAAGGAATGTTAATTTTATAGACAGTATAAGAAAGACTTATCAAATAGTTATATAAAATTTTATATATATTGATATATATCAATACCTTATATCTTATAATATCTTGTATCTTATCATATATATATATATCTCAATCTTATATTGACATAAGTTGCTATAAAGCAGCTGGAGCATAATCCTAGTTTCTCAGCAACACAAAAAAGAATCAATTTAGAGATCATTTAACCAAAATATTAATCTCTTAGACTCAAACCAACCTTATCCCTGAGGCTGTCCACTGTGAACCATTCCAAGAGTTTATTTCCAACTTCCAGAGGGCTTGTGAGGAATGTTCTGTATGTCAGAAGGAAATCTTCAATGTAGGTTGGATCCACAATTGAATGTTCTTCTATTAAGTGCATGATGAGTCTCTCAGGTGTAGCCTTAAAAATTAATGCAAGAAATAACTGGTATCTCTCATCACTACCCCTCTCTGGAGAGCATCTTAACACAAATCCATCTGAACAGCATAGTCCCTTTCCAAACCTCACTTACACTCAGGAGAAAACACAATAATTTTTAAATCAAATGTTTATATTTTTAAATCAAATGTGTTTAAATCAAATGTTCATGCTCCTCTCAGCCCAAATGTTTTGCACTAGTAATATCTGGCTATAACAATTCATAACTCCTCTTAATTTTACTTCTCATCAGCAGTTTAAGTTCTTGCAGGTGACAAAACACAGGTCAACACACAAAGATGCACAAAGGGTGATTCCAAATCTCAACAGATGTGCTGAGCAGGTCTAATTTTATTAAAAGGGAGATGGAAGTATATTTGTAAATAATATAAATTGCTTTCATCTTTTTTTTTTTCTTGAACTGATAAAAAACTGAAAGTGTGTTCTAGATTCAAACCAAAATTCTGTTTCTTTACTAATAAAGGTTTAATAAATTGAATGGAAAGCAGAGAAAGAAATTCACCTTAATAACTATGTGTCCTTTCCTGGTTCCACTACGATCCAGCTCCCTGTGCTCCTTCACCATAACAATTTCTCCTTCCTCCTCCACTTTATGGGTGTTCTTCTCCACGTGGTTCAGAATCCTCCAGTAGTCTTGCTGGGCTATGCACACAAACTGCCCCCCAGACAACATGGGATTGTTAATAAACAACCATAAGATGAATAAATCCCCATCTCTGAGCTGCTCTGACAACAGCAACTGGTACCAACCCCACTCAGCTCTGCCCAACCTCAAAAGAGACAGAAATGAGGTGACAACTAGAGCTGGTCACCTTCTCACATCCCCAGAGGATGTTCAGATGGACTAAACAGCTACAGGACAAAGGTTGGAAGGTGGAAAGGGATGTTTTCTATTTATCTGCTTTATTTATTTCATGTTGGTCTCACACAGACCAGGGCTGGGGTGGCCTAAACTTATTTCAGCACAAAGCAGAAGTCCACACTGTGTGAAATAAACCTTAGAATGATAGAATGGTGGGGGCTGGAAGGACCTCTGGAGATCAAGTCCAACCCCCCTGCCAATCTCTGCCACTGAAGAGTTTGCAACTAACCCAACATGGACAGAGCCCTTGACTCACAAAGTACCAACCTCCTTTTTCTTGCTCCTGGAATAAAAATCATGCCTTAAGATGAAAGTTGTCTGTGTGCCTTAAGATGAAACTAGTCTGCTTTCTTTTATTCAGTGCTTAAAAGCAGGAGGTAGCTGCACAGAGCTGTCATCTTACCTGACAGTCATCTACTTTGGTTCTGACCACTCCATTCATGTACTGCTTGTCCAGAGAGGGAGTAATCCCAAAACTATTTCCCATACACAGACTCTCACTCTTGCCATCAGGATAGCTGATTTCCACCGTGCCATTCAAAATCACATACCAGGAGTCGAGCTGGAGGAAGTGAAAAAACCACAGAAGTTTACAAGTGAAGCTAATTCAACAATTTTTCTGAGCTGTGGCAGTGCTCTTATCTCAGAAAGGCTCGTTCTTGCAGCTTCCAGTTTGTCACCACCACAGCTTAATTGAGGGAAAAAAAATGTGCCCTGTGAGGCAAGCAATAAAAACCAAGTGAAACAAGAGTGCTTTTCAGCATTCTTCATTCATTCCAGAACTCATTCAGCAGAGAGGAATGCTGATGAATAGATTGCTTTTTTTAATCAGTGGGCTAATTGCTGCAATGTTTTGCTACCATTCAGTGAGAGTGAAGACTCAGCCCCTGGCTACCTGTTTGGTCATTCCCAGAGACAAGGGTCTACCCAGTTCTCTTGGAGGGGTGACCTCCTAGGGCCATTCCTTGTTGTCCTGATCCAGGGACAGAGATTTCAAGAGAGTGATTCAGAGCAGCTCTGTTGGGAGCCTGTTCCCTGACTCATTTAGTCATTCATGTTCTAATCCCTACACTGCTGGGCAAGGATACCTCTTCCATGTCAGTATTTTAGCAAACTCCATCCCAAGGGGAGTACCAATGGAAACAACTCATTTTCCTGTGCCAGAAATAAGCTTTGAAATAAACTCTGAGATGTTAGAATGTTTCTGGTGACACCACCACTGATGTTGGCATGTTTCTGGTGACACCACCAGAAGAATTCTCTAGCTTTCAGGTTAGAGACTTTCCAGCCCTCCTCCCTCCCCCCAGTGCCCTTGATAACCCACCACCTATAGCCCTCTAACTGTGTTGTGAGGAGTAACTTACTTCTTGGCCATCTTCAAGGATGATGGCTCCTGCTTGCTCTACCACTTCAAATATCATCACAGAGCAGAGTTCTCTTCTCACAGACATGGTCATGTTTGCAAAGGCAGGGAGTTGATGCATAAATTCCAATAATTGCTCTGTTAGACACAGGAAACATTGGGTATGAAGAGTGCCAGGCCTCAGGGTTCCTTAGCTACCTCACCCTCCCCAGGTACATTAAAGCTCAGTTAAATTCATGGCAATGTCACTCAGCAGAGCTACAATTCCCATTAGTGCCTGTGGCTAAATGAGCCCAATGTGCACTTTGTCATCAGCAACCAGAACGTGGCTCTGTGCTCTTGATGGTGTTCTGATTGACTCTCAGGGCAGCAGTCTCACTAGAGTGCAAAAGCACTTCAAGCTTCCAAAACATTTAGCAAGATGAAAACCACCTTTCCAGCCCAGTAATTAGAAGCTTGATAGGAGTGTACACTGATTTTTCCAGTGTTTGGAGCACCACTGTCAAGTGCAACACAAGGCAAATCTGACCATTAAAACTAATGCCAATTTCCAGTTAAACACTGCAGCAAATGCTTTTCATCTTGAATGCTGCAGTTTGCAATTAAAGACATCTCAGCTGCAGCAATGGCACCTTCTGTTTGCCATTTAACAGCCAATTCAACAGGTACAGGCAGTCAAAGCTACCTTGCTCCCTCCCTTGTATCAGCACATACCATGACTGGGATGCTTCTTAAGCATCTGGGTTTGGTTTTAATATCTTAAGACTTGTTTTTTTTTCTCAGAATACTCTCTCAGGAAGGGGAGAATTCATTCTGAGTAAAGGCATCTCCAAAAGCACCATGCATGAGGGTATCCATTTAGCATGAATCCCTTCAAGACTCTGCAGAAATGCTCCTCTCAGAGATGCTGGCATATATTTAAACCCAGAAAATAAAGATTTTGGGCTTCTCCCTCCTCACCAATATCATCATCAGTCTTGTCTGCAGGCTCCTTCTCAAGGCACTCTCGGACCACGTCTCGCCCTAGCAGGGGGTCTGAAGTTCTGTCAATATCTTCATCCTCCTCCTCCTCTTCATCTTCAGAGTCTACAGGTGCTTCTGGGAGCCCTGTTAAATCAACGTCTCCCATCTCACTTTCTGTAGCCTAGGAGGAAAACAAGAGTTCAGTGGCTTCAGTTTCATGATGTTTGGCCTTCTCTGGGGTAGTTTATACAATAAAAATGATGTGAGCAGTAATTCCAAGCAGAAACTGCAACAGCTCCCCTTCTGAGCACTGAATAACAGGCTGGCACTGCCTCTATGCCCTTGGCACCAAGGAACACTCTGCTACAGGAGTTACAATCACTAGTTCCCAAAGGAAAAAAAAAATCCTGGAGATGTTTGTTCTCTGTCTTCACACCTCTTCCCACCCTGATGAGCCACAGGCAACATAAAGCCATCAAATGCCACTGGTGTGCCAGAGGGAAAATGAAGCAGGATGAGTGTGGCTGCACTGAAAAGCATTTGATCTCATTTTATTTTGGGATTAGAACATGGATTTTAATCCTGGCACAGAGCAAGGAGGACAGGTAGAGTGTAAAACTGGGGTGGGGGTAACACTGACTACTCACTCCTCCCTGGGCTGCTTCTCATTTACTCCTCCTTGCAAACTTACCAACAGACTGGGGTTTTTTCCCCACAGTTTAAGTCTCTCTCTCTGCATTGTTACCAAAATAAAAGCAGAAATCCCTTCCACCATGGGTCACCCAAAGGCTGCAGCCACATCTCAGCTGGCAGCAGTAGATGGCCACACTGACACCACACTGAGTGCCACAGGGAGAAGGAGAATTGTTGTCACACTGGCACCACAGAGCAGAAGCAGAGGAATCATTTGCAGTAATTCCTTATGTAAAGTTTCAATGATGTAATTGCATGAAAATATCTTTACAAACAGATGGAAGGGCAGGGGAAAAAAAAAAAAAGGTAGTTTCAAGTTTTCAGAGTAGTTGCTCAATCATTTTTTTTTTCCAGTTTAAGCCAGCATGCAAATCAGTCTTCTGTTCCAAATCAAGAATTCAAACAACAAGATGTGTCACTGAGAAGTAAAAGGCAATTATGTAGAGGCTTGCAGAAAATGGAGTTTATTTCTTTTCCAAGTGAGCACATTTAACAATATTCCATTTCACTCAAAGAAAACCTTGAGTTCTTGAGGTTTAAAAAAACAAAACTTAACAAAACCCATAATGCTGAATAAACTAAGCCATCAAAAAATACTCTGCATGTTCCCAAAACCTCCAAAAAAAAGGATGGGGTTCTCTCCACCCTGACTGAACACTACCAGAGATGGGGCAGCCACAGCTTCTCTGGGCAACCTGTATACTCCTTATCAAAAAAATCCTTCCTAATATTTAATCTCCCTCTTTTCCAGTTAGAAACCATTGCCCCTCATCCTATCACAACAGGTCCTGGTAAAACATCTTTCCTGGAAGCCCCCTTTGAATACTGGAAGGCTGCAATAAGGTCTCCTTGCAGCTCTAGTCCCTTTTCAGCACTCACTGGGAAGTTGTCAGGGAAGATGGAGAACACTCCAGCAACTACATCCTCCAGGACCCTGGGATGCACCTTGTTGGGTCCAGTGGACTTGTGCATGCTCAGGTTCCTCTGGTGGTCTCAAACCTGCTGTTTTCTTTCCAGGGGAAGGAATCTGTTCCCCCAATCCCTGCCTTGAGGTTGAGTACCAGTGAAAATCAAGATAAAAACACTGTAGGTAGCTCAGTCTTCTTTGTGTCACTAGTTCTGTTTCAGTGCAGGTGGGAAGGGAGCACATGGTCTGTATCCCTCTCAGGAGAGAGTCCCTGCTTCCACTGGATGCATTTCCACTCTGGTCTCCTGCCTGCCTCACCTCATAAAAACAACCACTGGGTTTCAGTGACTTCATCACAGCAGCCTGCACAGCCTCCATCCTCCTCCATGCTGATCAGCTACCACAACCCCCAGCTCTCTGACAGCCAAGCAGTGTCTCCTCCTTGCACTAGACAGAAAAATCCTGGAGCTTAGATATCATCTTGGACCCCTGAGCTTGCCCTCATTTGAATAATTAGCCAGCAAACCTAATAAATCAAGATGAAATCATTTAATGCATTTCTTTGAGTAGGGTGAGGACACACAGAGGGTTAAATTCAACTCAAGTGTTTCTTGGAGAGCAGGGTAATGGCACACACAGGGTTAAATCTGTTTCCTATTACATCACTTCACTGGCTCATGGAGCTCACATTAACAGCTTTGGAATTAAGCCCAAGTGCAAATTGTGCTTGGAGAGTCTCAGCAGCACGTGATCAGAGCAGCCTTTTCTTCAAGGACTTTTCTAGCATTTTTTTTTTTTTTTTTCAGCTAAACAGCCCCAGTTTAGATCAACTTTTCCAGGCAGAGGAAGCCAGTGCTAATTCCCACTTGGAGAACCTCAAGCTGACAGATCTGAGGCTGCAAGTTGTATAGCAAAGTGATTCATTGCTGAGGTTATATAGGACAATAAACAACATTTCTCCTCTTGATCAAGAGGTTATCATCTGACCAAGCTCTGACAAGAGTGTTTCAAAGAGGGGGTGCAGCTGTTGACACCCCTGGCAGGTGGGGCAGGATGATGAGATGTCCTCTACACTGGCCTGTGGAATCCAATGCCACAGAACTGGCCCTTGCAAAGTTCTGGTGGCAGACAGGTGTGTTCCACTGCAGTGTGTGTGTCAGAAACTTGTGCTGATAGGAAAAAAAGATGAAGTATGGCTCATGTGAAAGATTTCCTGAGCTGGAATGGCTCCATATCATAATGTGTTTTAATGCTCATGACTCCTGCTGTGACCTGCTAGTAAAAGCCACTTGTTTTGTTTTTTGCTCTCCCCTCCTGTCAATTCTGTCAGGGGAAAAACATCAAAGCTTTTTTTTTTTTTCCTGCCAGAATTGACAGAAAACCCCTCAGCAAAGCCCACTCCCTGATGCATATTTTATAGATAATCCATTTTAATATCAAAACCTTCACCACAACTGGAGTTATTGCTGGGTAATAATGCTGCTGCCCACAGACAGCTTATGATGTCAAAATAATCAATGAAAAATTCTGGAACAAAGAAGAAAAAAGGAGAAACTTTAAGCAAAAAGGAGAAACTTTAAGCACACCAGTGAGAGAACAGGGAAAACCAGACAGAAATTGGTTGGTCATGAAGAGAACAGCACTGAAAACTATGAGTACAGGCAACTAAGAGTAAAGGTGAGACCCTCCCCAGTTACACCTAGAGGTGGGATCTGGGCAGTCCCTGTGTTATCCTGCCTGCCCTGGGAGAGGCCAAAGAAAGATGTCTGCACTCTAGCATCTGTTGAATTATTTTTCCCTGAGGATACCCAATACAGGTCAAAGCAGCTGCAGAATTCTGTGTTTCAACTTCTGTGGAATCACAAAGCTTCCCTGACTTCTGTCTAAACTCTATGGTTCTGAAACTAGGCAAACTGTCAGAGTTGGCTTGAGTGAAAAAATCAAATAAAAGAAAAAAATCCACTTGAAGCAAAATAAAGAAGTTGCTTTAAAACTGTAGGGATAAAAAAAAAAAAAGAAAAATAATTCTTACATTTGGTTATTTTAACAGAAAAATTCAGAAAGCTCCAACAGGGAGCAGTAATGGTACAGGAGAGATAAATAAACACCTTCCTAGCCTTCTTTTGCTCAGTTTCTGTAATGAAGTGAGGGTTTAATTCCATGTGCTCACAGCAGGGCTTACAGGCAGGGCTCCTTTTCTGCTGATCTCACCTTAAGCTTTATGTTCATCATTTCCTGCTTAACATCCTTGGTCTGAGAAGCAGCTGGAACAAGCAAATCCTCATTTCAACACTATCTGTGAATATTGTGTACCAAACAGGAACTGAAACCCCTTCCAAAGCTTAAGAAGAACATGGTTTCATCCTCTGCTTCTCCCATTCCTATCATATTTTCCTATTGTGGAGTGATGTTGGCAGTGCTTGGAAGTAAAAATTCATGTGAAGATGCCATTAATTCCAAAGGTCACGTTGAGGCTACATTAGTCCAAATGATTCCAAAATGCTCTCCCCCTGCTGACATTAATGCTGCTCCTGGAAAGCCTGGCATGGAACAGACACAAAGCTGACTGCAAAAACAAAGCCTCATTTTCCAGCTATGTTAGGCAAAGTTGTATTTGAATGTGCCACAAATGCTTTCAGCTACTGAGCCAACGTGTTGTGCTCCAAATCCAAGTTTATTGTGTATCACAGAGCTGCTCTGACTTCAGGTGATGAGGGGAACACTTCTAGTTTTCTTTCTGATGTGCAAATGTGTCTGTGCTGAGGCATCACTGCAGGAGAACACAAAAACTGGGTCTGGATGTTGTGACCATGGGGCATGTAGAGGAGACTCCTCACTCTCCACAGCACCTGCCAGGACACTGCAGAGAAGCTGGTGCTGGGCTCTGCTCACAGGTAGTGACAGAACAGAGGGGATGGATTCAGCTGCTCCAGGGCAGGGACAGACTGGGATTAGGGAAAAATTGTCACTGAAGAGCAGCCAGAGCCTGGCACAGGCTGCCCAGGGAGGGGGTTGAGTGCCCATCCCTGGATGTGTTTGGATGTGGTTTGAGGGCCATGGTTTAGGGGTGAACTGTGTAGAGTAGGTTTGACTTCATCCCAAGGGGCTTTTCCAACCTGAATTTTGATATCTGAGCCAGATATCAAATCCTCATTAAACAACAAAAATAAGGGCAAAAAACCCCTGTGGGTTGTTGGGGTCCCTCCCAGCTCATGACGTGTGTCTCCAACACTATCTTTTGGGATTAACAGCCCAGCTGCAATCACTCCTGGCTGTAATATCATCTTGGAAGATCTCTCCTGAGCCTGACAGTGGTGACCTGCCTCAGTCATCACCCTGGGGATTCTCAGCAAGAGTTACAGATGTCCAGGTTGGATGTGCAAACAGCCATGGTCACGTCACTAAACAGGAGATTCCTTCCTGAAGGGTCCTCACTCCTCAAAACTGAAGAGAAAATCTGCAGTGATTTTCAAATTAATAATGTCTCGGGGTATAAAAAGTGCATTTGAGCACTATTTATTTGCTGCATGAAAATACCCTAACCCATTATTTCTTTTATCTATGTGATTTTTACTTGCTTAGCAATTACACTCTTTTGGCATCTTCTGGAGAGCAGACAGAAGGCATTTGAAATGCAATTAAGCACACAGGATAGAGTACCTACTCATTACTAGAGTTCCTTATTGATAATATATTTTAAGTGCTTTTCACTTAGAGGAACCTCTCCAAACTGCTCAGGTAGCCAGGCAGGCTGGCGAGGGTCAGGAAACCTGCCCATCAGCATCCCAAGCTATCAGATGTTCAAGTACAATACACAGACTGCTTCTGGGGATAATTAAATCAACTCAGTTGACTCAGAAACTAAATAACTAAAGAGATAGGTTGGAGCTGAGGAACATTTTCTTCCCCCTGAGGGTTGTCCAGGGCTGTCCCTGGCTGCCCAGGGGTGGAGTCCCTGTGATCCCTGGAGGGGTTTCCAAGCTGTGGAGCTGTGGTGCTGAGGGCCATGGGGCAGTGGTGCCTTGTCAGTGCTGGGGGATGGTTGGATTTGATGATCTTTTCCAACCAGAATGATTGTGTAATTTTGAGGAGACTCTCTCAGGGATACAAGCTACTCCTGACCTAGCTGGAAGCAACAAATCTCAAGTAGTAGTAAGATAATTGGTTACATGGGACAAAAAAGCCTAGAGAAACTTAGTATTCTGAAAGGATTTTTGCTTTTAATGCCTGATTTTTCAAGTTACTTTGCTGTAAGTAGATATATCATTAATCTCCTTCCAGCATAGAAACACTGGCTGGACTCAAATACCCAAGAAAGGTTTTGGAAACACAAGAACCCTTCTCATCAAATCTGTTCCATTTCAGAAAGAGATAAAATGATCCTGTAAATCATCAGCTTGGATTCTGAGAAGCCACAGCACACCCTTTGGTGCAAAAAGCAACAGAAAAAGAGCTTTTCAAGAAGCTGGTGATACTTCTGTGTGGCTGTGGAAGTGACACAAGCAACAGCAGGACAGGCATGAGATCAAGAGGGCAAGTCTTGGATAAAAGGTTACTTGTGCTGATGTTTTGTCTATGGAATGTTTAGCATCAAGGAAGGAAAAATGAGGAACAAATGTGATTTTACCTGATAAATATCAGAGAGGCTGCTGCTCCCAGAATCACTGGCAATGCTACATCCTGACTGGCTTGAGGGGACGTGAGTCACCTGAGGATGGGGATTGTCTGTCAGATGCATCTTGGTCAGGTCAGCTGGAAGCTGTAAACAAAAGGGATTTGGGGAAAGGCAGGAAAAAAAGAAAGGAAAAGATGATGAGTAAGTCTGGTTTCGTTGTGTCACTTGTAATTCCCACTGATGTTGCCAATCACTACCCAAAGCTGACCATCCTCTGGGCTCTGAACACCAGACTGGTACTTGCAAAGTGGCTCTGTGAAAGGAAGAACCATGGGAGTGTTTTTTACTATCCTAATGTTTACCCTATTCCAGTTTTTGTATAGGTTTTATTTACAAGTAAAAGGAAATAGAAAATAGCCAAGCTGTGAATTAATAGTTATGTTTGCATGTGGTTGGAAAGGGATTGATAAACTTCCATAAAGTAAAAAACAAACACAAGCAAAAAAATCCAAAACAAGAAAAAGAAAAAATAACCAAATAAAAACCACACACACACACAAAAAAAAAAAAAAACCAAGCCAAATACAAAGAAAAACCAAACCAAACTTCCAAGCAGTAGGTATAAAATAGCAAACTTGATCCAAATACAAAGGAAACCCAACCCTTTGAAGCCTATGTTTAGCCAAAGTTTTAGAGGCTGAAAGAGAAAAAAAAATCTATTTTGGGGATAAGAGAAGAGCAAAAAGGTCAAAGCACTCAGCTGACAACTCCATGCAGTGGCCACAAGGTCTGTTTGTGATCTGTCAGCACACACAGCAAGAGCTGATGTACACTGAGATGTGACCTCTTAAATCTCCCAGCTAAAAGACATCTAGAAGTGAAGTAGAGAAGTTGAGGTTTCATTCTGCTCCACAGCATCACCTGGCTGCTTTGAATGTGGGTGTGAATCCACCTCCAGTTTTCCTGTGCCCTGGCCAGAAACCAGTGCCCAGCTACTGATGGGCACAAGGCTGAAGCATCAGAGCATCCCCCGGTGCCAGCAGCCATGCCAACAGATGGGCATGGAGGAGCAAGGTCAGAGCACTGCCTGGCAGGGAGGAGGGCAGCCAGCAGCCAGCTGGTACCTGCTACTGAACTGGGAGGCAGTCCCTGCTGTGCTGGAGGTCACTGGAAGCTCCAGGAGTTTATTCAGTAAAGCATGGAACAAACTGACCTGCATGGATTCATTCCCAGCACCACAGTCCTGCTGCAAGCTCCTCAGCTCAGTCCCATCTGTCTGACCCCCCTAATCCAACACCCAGCTTCAAGTTCAGCTTCAATCAGGTTCTCCTCTGTCCACAAGCAAGTCCCCTGCTGGCTGAGAGAACAGAACCAAGGAAACTCCTCTGAGCTCCTCGCTCCCCACATTCAGCACCAGGGGAGACTGAAAAGGGCTCCAGGGAAAGAATGAACTGGAGCAAGAGCAGCACCTCCCAGGAGAACAAGGGCAGGTGGCTGCTCTCCACCACAAACCAGGGCTGCTGGCAGCCCCTCTGGCTCAGGGACATACAGCCACAGCCACAGCCACAGCCAGGGACAGACAGAGTCACAGACAGGACACAAGGACACACAAAGTCACAGACAGGGACACAGACACTGTCACAGACAGAACCACCTCTCCTCAAATCTAAAGGGAGAGAAGGTTTATTTGAGACAAGTGACTTTTAAAGCATCTCTTGCCCCTCTGCTCCATCTCCCCAAACAAATCACAGCTTCTCCCTTTCGTGTGTGGTTTTTATGACCTGATTTTTACCTGAATGACTATTTTTTCTAAGCAGCAGTAGGTGGATGGGGTGTTTCTGGACGTGCTGGTGAAGTTGCCCAAGGGGTTGCAACACTGAACTGAGGGTGAATGACTTGTTACTGGTGATGTTTTGCTGGGAGAACCTTAAGGGTTGTTGTTACAATTGTACCTTGGAAAATGCTATGTTGGGGGGGGGGAAGTTGAAAAGAGCAGAGATTTGTCACCATTGCTCAGCTCCCCTCTCAGGCTCCTCTTCTCCAGCTGATCAGCCCCAGGGCTCTCAGCTTTTCCTCACCAGAGATGCTCCAGCCTCTTCATCCTCCCTTGGACTTTCTCCAGCATTTCCCTGTCCCTCTGCAACTGGGGAGCCCAGAACTCTCAGCAGAGGGTTGGACTGGATGAGCATGGAGATCCCTTCCAGCCCAGATATCTCCATGACTCTTTCTCCAAGGCTTTTGTCATTCTGACCCCACCTGGAGTACAAGCTCCAGTGGATGATGTTCCCTCCAGAACAGACCATCTCCAGAGGCACAAGCAGAGTGAGTCTGCAGTGACATTTGCTTCCTACGTAAACACCCTTTCCTCTCAGGAGTGAGGTCACACAGAATACCCAGGAATTCAATTACAAGCTAATTTTGGTGATAACAGCATTTGGAGATCCCACATGCCCTGTCCAACAGAGCAGATCACGGGATGTTTGATGGGATGAGCCATCCACTCTTCTGAGAGCCACTCTAAAAACAACTGTTAGCCTGAGGACAACTTGGATTTCTGCTCCCTGGGAAGGTGTTGCTAAAAAATGGGGCTGTGGAAAAGTCAGTACAGAGAGAAAAAAGCAACCAAGAGTGAAGTTAAGTAGTAGGAGGGTGAATCTCAGACTTCTTTCTGCTCCCAACTCTTCCTAGGGAGTGGAATCCCATTTTTGGGCACAGGGACCATGCTCTTCAAGCCACTTTCCCTCCATGACAGATCCACTGGTGGTTTTTCCCTCTGAAAAAGCCACATCTGGGCCTTTGTGCCACAAGTTTTGAAAAGAAACATCAGTGTTCCCTGCTCCAGTTTGGAGAGCTGAAAACACAGGCTGAAAAAGCACAGGCCACGTGAATTTGCAAAATACTCTTGACAAATGGACACAAGAGCAAGGAATTTTGTTTCTCTGAGAGCACCAGAAGCTTGGCTGCTGTGTTTCAAGCCAGGGAAAGGACGTGTTTATTAAACACAGCCAGAAACATCCTGCAAGGGGGGCAGTGGCCAGAGGACTCCTCAGCAGAAACCAAACTACCCTAGGAAGCACAGGCTGGGGAATTCTCCTGGTGCAGCGGCCATAACAATTCAGATTGACAGAAAATGAGCAATAAGGGAGAAAAAAAACCCAAGTTTTGCCTCACAGTTGATCTGCTACTCCTTGATAGCAAAGTTTTCCATCAGTTTTCCCAGGTCCCTGCATGGCTGATTGATCTAGCCTGGACACAGGAGAAGCAGCAGCCTCTGCAGGAACACTCTGTCCTTCCAGAGCCTGGGCAAGCAAATTTGCCATCCTTGGTTTCCCAGCCTGGCAGTAACCTTGTGCCTCAGTCACTCTTCTGAGCTGCTGCCAGCAGAAGGAATATTGTGAAACAACACTGGGGTTACTTCCATCCAACACCAGAGGTGTGGGTGCACACCCAGTTCTGCTGTGTCACTGCCAGAACCAATGTGTGCCACTCACCCCGACCCCACTGCTGCATGTCCCTCACCCAACCCAACTGCACCACTCACCCCAACCCAACTACCCTGTGCTCCTCACATGAACCCAACCACACCACTCACCCCAATCCAACCACTCTGCACCACTCTCCCCAACCCATCCACCCCGTGCCCCTCCCATGAACCCAACCACACCACTTACCCCGATCCGACCACCACACACCCCTCACCCCAACCACAGTCCACTACCCAACCACCTCTCTGCTCCAGCCAGCTCCCAGCCCAGCACTGCCCCTGTTAAGGGCCACATTTGTTTAGTGCCTGAGGTTTCTCATTAAGGGGTTTCCATTGTCTTAAGCTGGAAGCAATTAAGCATGGGGACATCTGAGCTCTAGGAAATGCTCCTGCTCAGCCTCTGTCACACCCAAGGGGTTTAAGGGCAGCAATTTTCCTCTCAGATGAAGTCCAGACTCTTACAGCCAAATAAAAAAAAGCACATTTAGTTTTAAAACTGCCAAATAAAAACCCAAAACCAAACCACCTGATCAAAGGGCTCAACAGCATCTGAATCCTCTGAACCTTCTGGCAGCTCCCACCTCTTCTTTCTGGTCACTGAATCCTCCCATTCCCTTCATGTGCCTTTTCCTCTTGGCTGCCCTTGATTCAACACCTTTCATACATTGAACACTGGAATTAATTCATCTTGCATCCTCCCCAGCCCATTTTTTGACAGCCCTGCTGGGAGCTTTCCTCTTTATTTTGCAATCCCACCTCCACCTCCAATACCTTCCTGATTTCAGAGAAACCAAACCTGGTGTTTCCCTGCTCCACATCCACTGACAGACTGGGCAGCTAGGCAGCACTATGTGGTTTGTTCATGTGCACAGGATAACTGATTTCTTTAAGTATTTCTAATTTTTCCTTTCCACAGCATCCTGAAGCAAGAGCAGCAGAGCTTTACACCCACTGACACACAGCCAGTCTCTCACCAAGCAAACCTCTCTCCATCCCACTTTTTGCTCTCAGCCATCCCCTTCATTCCATCTAGAAAAATTAAAAACCCTAATCTCTCAGATGGTTTGGGTTTTTTTTTTTTCCTTGGCAGCAGTAACTCAATTTTAATCATCTCATATATCCTCCCACTAAAATAATGAGAAACCATCAAAACCAACTGGAGTTCTCTCAAGTTATTTTGCAGAATTTTCCTTAGCTTTTTTTCCCCCCAGGGATTTCCATACATCAGCTCTGGCTAATACTCACTTTTTACATACAAGCTACAATTCTGCTCTGGTTTCCAAGTGTTTAAAATACACTTGGAGCTGTGTTAATGGAGAGGAGAAAGTTGCTCCTCTGAGATGCAGAGAGAGACCACTTAGGTCTCCACAGAGAGGGTAAGATGAGCCCTGTGAATTACCTATGCTGACATCAGTCCTCCACCAACTTAATGCAAACAACAACATTTCCTCCTCCAAGGCCACAGATGCTCCTCCAGCAGCACTAAGATTGCTTCAGAGTTCCCAAAATCCCTTTTTTTCCCCCTATTCTTGTTTTTAAACCCAATTGTTGGGTCAAATATTCTCCTGACAGGCTCAGGCAAAATCCCATCACCTTGAACAACAGGATGCCAAGGGAAACTATGCAGACTTCAGGTTATTCTCCTTTTTCAAAGCTTTGCCAAACCCCAAACCCCCTCCAGAAGCAACCAACCAACTAAAAATCCCCAACCTCAAAACCTCTAAAAGAATTACAAATCCCCAGGGGCTGTTCCAGGCCTGAGGCAGCCAAGAGCTTCTTGGTGTTCACGGCTCCTACAGCGTGGAGAGAAGAAAATCCTCTCAAGTATTAAGTTTCCTTAGTTACAATAAGGTGACACGAGGACAGAGTTTCCAACTCTGTTCTGGTGTTGCCTTAAACCACACATGTAATGCATTTTTTATTTGCTTTTCAGCTGTCTAAATTATAGATCACTGCTTTGCCTCCACTCACGACAACGTTCAGAGCCTGACACGCAACCATCTCTGCTCTGGAGAAGAAGTGGGGACTCCAGGTTTGGAAATCCACCTGCCAAAAAAAAAAAAAAAAAGATGGGATGCTGGACATGGAAATGTATGTCACTGAAGCTCTGACAGCAGCCCAGAAATTCCAAATTACTTGGTTTTTTTCTAAACCCTTCTACAAACCAATTGGTAGCACCTCAGGGTGATGATGGTCCCTCCTCATTTCACTGCAGTGACAAGACTGACCAGCTCTGGGGATGGAGATGGAAGGAGGAATGAGGCCCTGAGATCCTCCATGTCCCAAAAAACCCCTCAGAAGCAAACAAAGGAGCTCCAATCTTCTTCCATCTCCAGCCTGGATTCAGAAGGAAATGTGTTTGGGGAAGGCAGGGAAGAATAGGGTGGTACCCAACGAGGAGAATTGTACCAAAGGGGGTTTAAAGCAAACAAAAGTCTAGGAGGAAAGAAATGAGCAGATCAAGTGTTTGTTTTGCATATTCCAAGCCAAGTTCCCATAAAAACAATACTCCAGGAAAAGGTGGTTTTTTTTTCTGTTGGCATGCAGTACAGTGTGTACTTGCATTTCACCTCGATGTGCTATACCCTGCAGTGGGAGAAAAGCCAAGTTTTCCCAAGTCAGTGCCCACACAGCTCATGCCAGAACATTTCTATCTCCATCAGCTCTCAGCTAAAAGGACATTTTGAAGTTCTACAGAAAGCATCCTGCAAGTTGTTAGAGAAAACAGGTAACTAAGTGCATGGAATCTCCAAATCCCAGCACAGGGAGTGTTGGAGGGATCCTCTGGAGATGCTCTGGTGCACTGTGCCACTCCACAATGCTGGAAGCTACTGCCATGGACAGAGAAAGACCAGGAGGGAGAAGAGAAAGTGTCAAAATGGACTGAAAAAAAAAAAGGAAAGCAAAGGGTCAGTTGCTGTATTTGCACTGAAAACATTTGAAGTTCTTACTCCTGGGGATACTTTGCCTGTAAGTGCATTAACAAAGACAAGGATGACATCAAATCAAATCAAGGACACACTATCCAAGCTGGTTTTTTTCTTTTGAGGAGCTGAAAATAATCTTTAATTGCATGAAGGTTTCAAGTGAAGATCTTGAGAGATCAAACTGATGCCCTTTAGAATGAGAAGATGATGTTACAGTGGATTTAGTTGCAGATAACCAGAACCTGGGAGACAAGAGCAGAAATAGGAATGGGGCTGAAAAATGACTCCACATCTTCTGCTCTAACCCAAACACCAACTTCCACTGAGCAAATGTACCCAGTGTTTAGCACAATTAGATTTTATCTAACCTGCAGAAAGATAAGAACACAGAAGCCCAGAGAAAATAAATCACTGCCTATTGTCACAGGACAAGCTTAACACACACCTGGGGTCTTCAAGGAAACTGTTTGCCTTCAGGAAAAGAAAAAACAGCATTTTCAAAGCTTAGATGTTAATTCAACCCCCTTTATTTTCTATTAAAAGCACATTATCTCCAAAAGCATCCCTCTTTAAATATCCTCTGCAGAAACATTCCCCAATCACTCCCTGTTTTCCATCCTCCTGCTAGAGATGTAAGCATTCCAGGCTTGGAAAATTGGTGGGATGTGCATTAAATTTCTCTGACAGGAGAACTAAATCAGTAAGTTTAGAGCTCTCCTCATAGCAACTTCCTAACACATTGCTACTGAAGAGTCTGCTACCAAAGTGCAGCCCAGACAATTTAACAGACACTGGGGGAGGTATGATCAGAATGACAAAGACAATCAGGAGCTTGCTGAGGTATTTTAATTTTTTCTTTTGCTTTCAAGTATCTTCTTAGTGTTGGAGGACTTGAGCTAAAGCTGAATGTCTCTTGTCCTCCCAAACACAAGCAGCCTGTGGAAGAAGATCTCCACAACCCAGTGCAAAGTCCTCCACAGTCCTTCATCTTCCTCCAGAGTCCCAGTGGCTCAAGAGCTGGGGCTGTTTTGGTCACTGCCCTCCACCCTCCTCACTGCTCAGCACCTTCACCATGGTTGTGTAAGGATCCTACTCCATCCATCCATCCATCCACCCATCCACCCATCCAAAAACTGCTTTCTCCTGAGGGTCACTCCACAGCCACACAAATTAACCTCCCAGGCCAAGGCTGACCTCCAGAAGTGTTCTACCTTAATGCAATCTTACCTTTCTGATTAGTCAGATGAAATATGACTTCATTTTGCTCTGATTAAATAGATGTATCATTGCCCTGTCACGTTCAGAGCAGCTATAATTACAGCTGAGTCAACAGCCCATTTGCTGTTGTCCTACACCAGTTTAAAAGCAACTAATTAAAAAAAAAAAGATCTGGGGCAGAGATCTACAATATCAAAGAAATTCTGAGTTTTATCACTGAGAAAGCAAATGAGATATCAGATGATCACTGCTCCATGGCAAGAAATGGTTCTGGTTTCAAGATAGTATCATAAAATACTTGACATTTTCAAGTTGAGTTATGACTTGAATATTAAAAACTCCAAAATCAGTGATTATTCTCATAATACACCTGTCACAGAAAGATGTGGTGCAAAGCTCAGCTGAAACCAAAAGGAAACAAGCTCAGCCACAATTCAGGCATTTCATCCTCTGCACATTTCCTCCTCAGAGCTGCAGAACATCATGGACTGCTCAGTTATAAAAGTTTGGGGAGGTTTCCAGAGTTTTGGGGGTTTTTGCAGGAGGTCACAGCTGCTTAAAGAACTTTTAGCTACGGAGTGCAAAAAGAGTTAATGGGTTTTCATCAGCCATTGGAAAAGAAAAGAAAAAAGAAACCTCCCAGTTGAGTTCTGAGTAGAACTGAGTGAATAAAAGGCAGCACTTCACTGGGCACCATCCAACACAGGGGGCCAAAAACCTCTGCAATTCTTTTCTGGTATTCTTTTAGTGCTGCCAAACCCTCAGCTGAGCACCAGGGGTTCTTGTGGTTTCCCACTTGAGCCCAAGGAGCAGTCTCAGCTCCGTGCCAACGTGACTAAGCATTCCCATTTTTCAAGCAATGGTGCACCTTAGACCTCCTTAGTAAGGGCAGTGCAGTTAAGCCAGGCTTAACTAAACTCAGCCTTTAACATCTATCAGGGAGGAAGGGAGTTGATGCACTTGAGGGACACAAGGTTTCCCAGCAGGGGCTCCAAGGTGAGGAGCTGCAGTTACCTGCTTGAGCCCAGCAGCCTTTGAGGGCAAAGACCTGCAGCTCTGCTTCACCTGATGAGCTGGACTCAGCACCCACAAACCAGCCCAAATCCAGCCACTCATACACCCCAAAGTATTGACACAGGGATTTTGGCAGCATATAGAAACCCTGAAGCCCAGCACCTTCACCCCCTGCACTGGGAGCATCCATTTACACTAAATATATATGGGAGAAGCATCCTGCACAGGGACTCCTCACACCCTCATGCCTCTCCACACCCTCACATAAGGTCTGTCAAGTTTTTGGGGTTGAAGTCAAGCAGAAACCTCTTGCTCCAGAGTCAATGCTGCATCTCATGATGTCATGATCACAAGGGGTTTGCCCACAGCCTTCAAACCCTGCCAGCTCCTGCACGCAAGAAACTTGCACCAGCTGTATTCTGCAGCCTGCATGGTATAAATAGCAGTGTAAAGCCAGAACTGGGATAAATAATCATAAATACACACCTGGCCTCAGGTTTCAAAGGCAGTTCTCATGTCTCAGGTGGCTGCTATTTGGCAGCAGCATTAATAAAGCACCAGCAACTCGGCTCGTTTTCTGACCAAGCAAAAATCTGACAAATAAAGTGTATTTTTGGATGTATTTAAAGGCTTTTCTCCCAATAAATGAGTTTGCCTGAACGTTCTAGCTGTCATTACCTCCTTGAAAACACACACACACACACACACACACACACACACACACACACACACACACACACACACCCTTGACAAAAACACTGCAATTTCAGCCACACAAGATGCGTGGCCTTTAAAGCCAATTGTAATTACACAGTTCAGCTAAATAATTAACTGATTTCCCAATGCTGCACAAAGGAAACCAGCAGCTCAGCTCCATACAGCTCGAAAAAAGAAGGAGAACATCAGTGGGGTTGCAGATCAGCATTTTCAAGTTGAAAAGAGAACGTTTTACCCTTCCTAAGACTTGCTTCAGATGGTAACAAGCTAAAGAACAAGCTTGACAAGTTCCCTGTGCTAAAGGCATTTTTCATGCTATTTATGCATGAGATGGGAAGGTTTTTTCCCCCCTCACCACCACCCCCTGCACGTTCAGAGCACGGGCATGGGTGCAGCAGCTCCCAGCCTGGGTGAGGGGTGCCCACTCAGGCAGCACCAGGGCTGGCAGGGCAATGCAGCACAGACTAAAATCTTACTTACTTTGGAGGCCCATGGTTGCAGGCAGTTGGCATAACAGCGAACAAGAAAAGCCATTTCTTTAGGCTGGGGAAAGGGGGAAAGGAAAAAGTTTCCTTTCTCAAAGCCACGGAAGAAAAATAAGGAGTAAAATCCCTTCTGGATTCTCTTCCCAAATCATCAAGCAAAGCAGCAAATGTCCATGTGTGCAACTTCTCAGAGCTTGGATTTCACGCTGAATTTGATTACAGCTTCCCCTAGATCTGAGGAGTTTTCAGGATTGCAGTGAGTTAGCAGCAGCAGCAGCAGCAATTCCTATAAAAGATGTTCCAGTTTTAACAAGCAGAGAAATTCACAGCAAAACGTTTCCTAGCTTTTCAAATACAAATATCCATGGGGTCCCCCAGGCAAGAGGCCAGAGAAAAAAAAGTGCTGCTCCAATGGAATTAATTCTGCAATGGATGAAAACTGCAGGTTAAAGCCACAATACATTAAAAGGTGAGCTAGGAATTCTTCACATTCCTTCCTTTCTCTCCACTAAAAAGCACCGACGGGTGGCTTCTCTTCAGGTCCACTTTGCAGAAACTTCATTTTGTAGCTGGGATTTTGCAAAGGTCCTTCAGCATCCTCGGAGATCCAGGAATCCCACAGCCCGGGAATTAAAGTTTCTTCTTTAGACTCTTGTCCATCATAAGTGCAAAAAAAAAAATGGAATCAATGTCCAGATTGTAGCTCCAGGAGAGATGCTCTAACAGGTCTGAGGCGTGGAATGCATTCAAAGCCTCTGCAATCCAAACCCTTTTCTCTCTTTTTACCCCCACCCCCCACCCAACCCCTCCTGGTTTGGTTGGTGTTGGTTTTTTAATGCAGTTTACAACTCTGCAGTGTTGCTCAGTATTCTAATGCAGCAGCCAGGTCCCACTGTTAATCCACGCCTAGCTTTCCCAATTCCAACACTTCTGTAATGCACCACAAACCAGTATGTCCATGGCTACAGAGAGACTGGCTTGCTGGAGTCCTAATTCCTACTCTCTTTGCTCGCTTCTCAGCAGCTCCCTCAGGAGCAGCTCCCATCGATTGGATGCTCCGCAGCGAGATGAAATATCTAATAAGGAGGAAAGAGAGTGGGAGGGGAAGCGAGCTAAAAGGATGACATCACCTGGATAGAAAGCCTTTAGAAACTGCATTAGATCAATTGGCTACTGGATCTGCAGATGCAGCCAACAGAGCATCTTTATTGACCCGAGAGAAGCACGGCGAGCGGCACCGCAGCCGCGCAGCGAAGCGCCCCGAGCTCCACGTTTGCTTTTAGATCATTTCAGCATCTCTGCTGCTGCTCTGCCTGCCTCCTTTTTCCTCATTTGTATCTCTCTTGATTAACCTGATTTCCTCTCTCAAGGCTTTCCACAGCCTTCAGGTGGTGGATTCTTTCCTCTGCATGCCAGCGTGGCGCTGAGCGGCGTAATTCTCCGCGCACGGAGACACCCCCCCGGTCACCATCACATCATTCCTGCTTCTCCCTGGGTATGTCACAGCACAGCCTCAACGTTTCCCTCCCAGCCTCTGCACCCACTAGGAGATTCCTGTCTAGAATGAGAAGCACATTTCTTCCTGAAAGGTGATGTTCATCATCCCCCCCCATTTGGTTTGCAAGCCACATTAAAAGTTTTGCTGGGCGGGGTGCTTCGCTTCGGGGGTTTTTTTCCCACCTCTCCATTCTCTTTCTTACCAAAACTCCTTTAATTCTGCAGCAGTCAATTCCTTTTTCTATATATATATTTATTTTTTTTTTTGCAACAAAAAGGTGAGATATTTGGAAGGAGCTGGGGGTGTTGGATGGAAGCGCAGCCTGTTGGGGAGTTGTTCTGGGGGA
>JANHGL010026263.1:100717-113444 GCA_024611195.1 Ceyx melanurus | reverse complement strand
GAGCCTTCTCCAGGCTGAACAATCCCAGCTCCCTCAGCCTGTCCTGGGAGCAGAGCTGTTCCAGCCCCTGAGCATCTACATGGCCTCCTCTGGCCCTGCTCCAGCAGTGAAAGGAGCTTATTTGCAGGATGTCTTGTCTTGATCCCTAACTGGAAAACAAGGACAGTCCCAGCCTGTGAAGAGAGGGGTTAAAGGTCTTCCCATGTCCTGATCCTGCTGGGGAGGATCCAGATGCTGGGAGCCATGGTCCCCCAGGGCTGAGGCTTTCAGCTCCAGCTGAGCACAGTGCTGTTGATGAAGGTTCTGGAGGGGACCTGAGCAGTGTCTGTGTGTCTGGGGACAGACCTTTCATTCCTGCTTTTTTAATGTGCTTAGCCTGGCTTGAATCTAGACCTGTGAAGGTGTGCTGGGGGATTCCCAAAGCACCTGAAAGCCTTTGGACCTTTAGGGCCAGCTCTAAAGCATCTTCCAGCTTCATTCCCACCCACATCTTTACACTGACACTGATGAAGAATTCAGTGAAGGTTCTCCATTCCAGACCTTGGCATAAAGTGCTTGGAAGGAACTCCAGGCTGGCTGATTAGAGTGCTCCTTGGCCATGTCCTGCTGCAGCACAGGCTGAGGGAGGTGATTTGTTCTGACAAGGTCGTTGCTACGTATGGTATTTAGCATGACTTAATAAAGCACAACAGAGAAATAAGGCTGTTAGGCATGGAATAATTCTTATTTCTTCTAAAACATTGGTCAATTACTCGTTTTATTACAGTTCTGAGTAGAGCTGGGTATTGATGAAAAGCTCTCTGTGAAATGTTTCCTTGTCCAATTGAGTGCACTGGCAATTGCATTCCGTGAGGCTGCTGGGGTAGGTTATTTTGTTGGTGACTTCCAGATGTTGTAAAGAAATTGCTCTCCTTGTAGGAGACTAAATCTGAGCATTTCAAGTTCATTTCTGTGCCTTCCTATTCAACTGCAGTTCAGAGCCTTGTAATGGAAGCAGAGCTCAGCATATCCTGGAGGAGCCATGCCCAGGAGAATCAATAACTTCTCCTCCAGTTCCTGTATTTTTGATTATTTTATTTAATCCTTACACCAAAATAGATGGCAGATACTTTATTATTTCACTCCCCATGCCTGCTGAATGTCCTACTGGCTGGGCTCTGATCTGGAGCCTAGAATTGCTGGCAGCTCTTCTGTTTAAAATTACAGCTTTCTCTTCCATATTCAGCACTGCTTTGCAACACTTTGGTTGGGTTTTTTTTTGCACAGCCTCCAAGAATGAGGGAAAAGAGTTCTGGGCACGTTCCCCACACTCTCCTTTTGTTCTCTGTACCCCTTGCCCCTTGTTGTTTAAAGAATTGGTCCCCAACGTGTCATCTGCAAACACAGAAACATCAACAGCCATTAATGCAGCAGAATGTTGAGCTTTCCTGGTTAAAAAGCAACCAGACACCCCCCACACTTCCTCAAGCAAACACCAAGTGATCTTCTAGATGGGAGAGTTCTCTACCCTGCTGTAAGAGCTGATGGACTTGCAGAGATGCTACGTGATCATAAAGCTGCTGGAGTCAGTCACAGAGGTGTTTGGGTTGGCAGAGACTTTTAAGGTGATTGAGTCCAACCACTAACCCAGCAGTGCGAGGGCACCACTGCCCCATGGCCCTCAGCACCATGGGGGCTTGGAAACCCCTCCAGGGGGCATGGGAACTCCACCCCTGCCCTGGGCAGCCTGGGACAGCCCTCAGCAGATGCAGAACAGGTGCCTCTCATGTGTGCTGGTTATCTGAGATGCAGTTATCTGATAACCTGCAGCAGCAGGATGAAATTCCTTCCCCTTCAGCAGCTCTGGCTTTGGGGGGAGTTGAGCCTTTGCCTGTTGTCAACAGAAAGCTTTTCTCCTAAAGGTTTTTTTTGCATTCTTATTTTCCAATTCCAGGTGATTCCTCCCAAGGAATGGAAGCCACGCAAGACCTACGATGACATTGATGACATGGTGATCCCAGCTCCCATCCAGCAGGTGGTCACTGGGCAGTCTGGGTTGTTCACCCAGTACAACATCCAGAAGAAGCCCATGACCGTGGGCGAGTACCGGCGCCTGGCCAACAGCGAGAAGTAGGTGCCTCTTGCTGATCTTGTGCAGGGGGGGCTCTGGGAGGAGCTTTGCTTTCTCAAAACAAGCTGGAAAGAAAATCACAGAGTCATTCTGGTTGAAAAAGATCCTTGAGATCATCCAGTCCAACCAGTAACCCTGCTCTACAATGGTCAACCCTAAACCATGTCCCACATCCAAACGATCCTCATGGGATGAGGGGGTGACTCAGCCCCCTCCCTGGGCAGCCTGTGCCAGGCTCTGGCTAATCCTTTGGTGGAAAACTTTTCCCCTCCTGCCCAGTCTGCCCCTCCCTTGGAGCAGTGGAATCCATTCCCTCTGGTTCTGTCACTGCCTGTGAGCAGAGCCCAGCACCAGCCTCTCTGTAGTGTCCTGTCAGGGGCTGGAGAGAGTGATGAGGGCTCCTCTCCCCTTATTACCTGAGTGTCTCTGCTTTGAAAGGGACACTCCTTTGGAGTCTTTCACCTGAGTGCTCCTCAGGGCTTCTCCCACCCCTCTCTCTTCCCTGTTCCTCTCAGGTATTGTACTCCACGCCATCAAGATTTTGAAGACCTGGAGCGCAAGTACTGGAAGAATCTGACCTTTGTCTCTCCAATTTATGGGGCTGATATCAGTGGCTCACTGTATGATTCAGTAAGTGACACCTTCTTTTTTCTTTAATGGACACTGATGTTCTCACTGCTCTTTTCTCATTAAGAAACAGTAATTCAGAATCTGATTCAGCAGCTTTAAAAAACCCCAACAAATAACATCTTTATTCTTCTCTCATTACAGAAGTGTGACTAAACTCCCCACCTTCCCTAGAGAGTCAGGATAATAGTCAATAGAAGCTGTGAAAACCTTAGTTTTTAGCTGAGTTTTTACCCTCATTTTATTAACATGAGGAAAAAAAGTTATTTAAATGAGTTGTTAAACGTGTGGCTGCAAATTGTACATAGCTTGCAGAAAAGGTTATTAAAGAAGTTTGGAATGTTACCATGATGATGTTCCCAGGTACCTGGGAGGCTGTGCAGTGAGGGAGGAGCTGCTGATCCTGATTTCTCTCATGCTGGAGCTTGGGAGAATTATTTTTTTCTCCTTTTTATTTTTTTTTTTAAGGTAATAAAATAGAAATTTCTGCTGAAGCACCTTAGAGAGCCATAAAGAAGCATTTCAAGGAATTGGGTGCTTCATCAAAAATGCCTTTTTTTGATTCTTAACACAACAAAAACATTTGCATTTGCATTTTTTCTTTGTAGGCAGCTGTAGTAGGTTACAGTTTTATCATTCCAATTATATAAGCTTTTCCATGGTGAAATTGCATCCCATGCTTAATTCTGTTGTGGTTTCTTCTTAATTCTTTTGGGGTTTCTTCTGCTGTAAATGATAAAGGTTGCTTATCTCCTTACTCTGCTCAGGCAGATAAATTAAAGTCGTGTCCTTTCTCTGTAGTTTTCTTTGCAAAGTGGCCCTTTTTTTTTTGAGTGTTGTTTGATATTCTGCAGTATAAACTTTGTGTTAATGTAGAAGTATCTTTTTATTTATCAGTATGGCTTAATATGGAAATTAATTGGAATAAACATAGATATCTGAGGCCTTCACAGCCATGGGCATCAGTTATCAGCATCTGGTGCTTTGATGAGAGTATCACATTCTTATCCATGGGACAGTCAGAAAGAGGACATAAAAACAAGCTTTAGCAGAAGTAGCTTCTGCAGTGTACTAAACATACACTGTGTTTCCTTCAGGTTCCTACAAGCAGCCAGGAAATAATTGATTTACCAGTCACAGTAAAGAACATTTCCTCTTGTCCTGACATTGTTGCAAGTGTTGAGGTGCCAGAGTCAGGAAAACCTTTCTCCCTCTGCTCCCCTTCACCTCACTTTTCAGCTACTTCCATTCTTCAGCCCTTCCCTCCCTGCCCCTGAGGGGTTGGGTTTTTTCAGGTGATTTAGGTTCCTGAAGTACTGAGCTGGTGGAGAGGCTTCTGCCAGCTTTGGCCACATGGAAGTCTGGTGTTTCCCATCTGCTGGTGAGGAATGTCTGGATGGAACAGAGCATTGAGAGATGTGCATTTTACCCTTAAATGCTGTTTGGTAGTCAAACACTTCACAGTAGGAGGTCACACAGCACAAGTGGCTCTTCAGGAGCAGCCAGTGGTCAGTCCTGGCCACACAGGAGCTGTCCTGCAGCATTGTCACTGCTCATGACCACTCTAATTAAGCTTTCTGGAAGCAGGTGGAATTAAATGAAGGCAGATAACACTGAGATAGCCCATTTGAAGGCACTGAAAGGAAACTGAGGGCTGTTTATTCTGCTTAACAAGTCCTGATGTGTTTCGATACAAAACACTTGTTCTGAATTGCAGGATGTGGAAGAATGGAATATTGGCAACCTGAACACCCTTCTAGACATGGTGGAGCACGAGTGTGGCATCATCATAGAAGGTGTGAACACTCCCTACCTCTACTTTGGGATGTGGAAGACAACGTTTGCTTGGCATACAGAGGACATGGATCTCTACAGCATCAACTACTTGCATTTTGGGGAGCCAAAATCCTGGTAAGTGATAAAATCCTAATAGGTGGTGGCTACACAACTGTGTCCTCCCTTGGGGGCCACTGCAGAACCCTTTTCTTCAGCTACACCTAATTCCATCAGGCCTGTTTAGTCTCTCCCTATTTTCCCCCTTTCCTGCTCTACATCTGAAAGCAGTTTTCTCTCACACTGATTTGCTCAGAGCCCTAATTCCCAAGTTTCTGGAATTAGGGGGATTTATTCACCTGACAAGTGAAAACAGTTCAACACTTGGGGCTGCTGGAAAGTGCTGCTGAGGAGAGTGCTGCTGCTCACGTGGGAAAGCCAAAGGTGATGGGAAGGTGTGAGTGCTTCAGATGCACTTGGGCAGAGTGAGGGTGGTGGAGACATCTGTGACTTCACCCTTTCCATGATTTCACCATGTCACTATGTGCACAGCCCAGGGCCAGGGGGAGTAGAAGGGTTGCCTTTTCATGGCAAGCCTTACAATAATGATAAGCCTTTTAGCAACACTGGTTGATAAGACTGGTGGAAATAACTTTCCACAAATAAAATCAAGAGCTAAAGCTGGAATTGAGAAGCCAGGAAATGTGGAATAAGTTCCCAAGAGCTGCTGTTCTTCTTTCTGAAGCCTCCTGTTTGAAAGTGTAACCTCTGAGAGTTAGCAACCCAGAAGAGTTTTGCTGAAGATCTCAATGTGACTAATAAATATTGACATTTACATGCTGATTGCAGCTGAAATGTCACCATGAAGCTGCTGTCACTGTGCCCTGGCAGTGGCAGGATCCTCCCAGCTCTGCCATGGCACCAGGTCTCTGCAGGCTGATGGTGGCCGTGGGCACAGCAGAGCCCCCAGCTGAGGCTGTATGCAGTGGGGAGGTTGCTCTTTTAGTCTGGATCAGAAAAGCTCTTTCCCCAGCACACTTTGTTAGTGTCCCTCAGGCAGCTGCACAAGGGCTTTGCAGAGTCTCCTGCTACCTCTCCTGAAGAAGCTGGAGCTGGGGGACATCCCTGGATCAGGATGAAGTGCCACACTCCCTTTTGCAGTCAGTTCTTTCCCTTCTGCAGAGCGTTTCAGCCGTGTCTCTCCGGGGCCCATCTCCAGCAGGTGGTGCCAGCAGCACACAAGTGATTCCTTCGCAGCCCAGTGGCCACCAGTAAAGCCAGTGGCAGCTCAGCTGGCTGCTGGGGGAGCTGCTGGGGAGGCTGGGGGGGGTGTGCTGGAGTCACAGCACCGTGGCTGCCTCTGGCTGCTCCTTTGTGCTGCTCTTAGCAGTTCTGCCTCCCCTGTCTGCTGTTCCCAGCCCAGAGCTTTCTCTCTCAGAAGGTGGAACAGAGACCAGGTGACCCCAGAGGGGGCTCTGGGGTGGGAGCAGAGTCAGAGCAGCTGCTGCAGTCTGGGTGAGGCACCTGTAGCCTGGTCCCATGTGCTGCTTGGGAGCCTCCTGCTGCCTTGGGTGGCTTTGCCTTTCAGCTTTTCTAGCTGTGGTGGGGTTTGGTGTCTTGGAGGCTTTTTTGGTTTGTGTGGTGTTGGTGGGTTTTTTGTTGCTGCTGTTATTATGATTTGATTTGTTTGGGGTTTTTTGGTCGCCTGTTTCAGATACAATATGTAGATTTCCACATATATAATTTATAAGGATGATGAACTTGTTGCATGAAGCTATTGCCTCATCTTTACTAAACACATTTTCCTTAAGTTTATAGGGAAACAACCAAAGAAACTTCCAGACAGTAAAACCTGAGACCTTTGTGGTGTGGTTGTGTGTGGTTGTGTGTGGTTGTGTGTGGTTGTGTGTGGGTGTGTGTGGTTGTGTGTGGGTGTGTGTGTGTGTGTGTGGGTGTGTGTGTGTGTGTGAAGAGGTTGAGGACCGGAAAAGTGGAAGCTGTAGATGGAAAATTCTATCTTGCAAATGTTTGATCACAGAAACTCTTGTTGGCTTTGATTTCTGCCTGCTCTGCTGAGGATTCTGGGGAACACCAAATACTCCCTCAGGAGGGGTTGCAGTTGTTGAAGAGTTGGAATTGAAAAAAGAGAAATCATAAAATAGTCATGTAAAGGAGCTCAGCTTTTCCTGTGGATAAAATCAAAGCAGGAACATGCTCGGTACCCACTTGGGTTTTGGCTTCTTGAAGTTTTTGTTTGGTGGGTTGTTTTTTTTTTGTTAGTTTGTTTTTTGCCTTTATTCTAAAAAGGAACTTTTACCCTACTTAGGAGGCTGTTTATCTGGCCACTCTGTAGTTCTTTTATAGCAGCTCCTTCTCTAGACCTCCCAGGGTAGGAGGAAATGAGCATTTTGAGGACAGACCACGTTTTGGGTAAAACCTTTTTCCTGTTGAGTGGAGTTTTGTGCTGCGGCTGACAGTGTGTAACACAAACCCAGATGCATTGTGACAAGATGCCACTGCTGCTTTGGCAGCCCTCCCTGCTGTTCCCTTAAGCATCAGGCAAGAGTATGCCACTTGCCCAAGTCATTTCTCCTTTGTTCTTCACTGTGACAGCTCCAGCTAATGAGCTCTCCAGCTCTTCTCTCAACAAGCATTTGCTTCTGAGGAGGAAATCTGAGCACCCCCGTGAGCAGCCTGGAACTTTCCAGGCACCTGAGCAGCCTGTGCTGTGCTGCAGCCACCCCGGAGCTCAGCTGGGGGAGCTCGTGGGCTTCGGTGGGGAGGCTGCAGTGGTGCAGCCTGGCTGGGCTCAGGGATGCCTAAAAACAGAGTTCTGCTTTCCTGGCACCACCTCTGTGGAAATTTCCCAGCTTCCCTCACCCTTCCCATAGACTCTGTGACTCCGGCAGTGATCATCTTCAGATCACCTCGGGGAGCAGCAGGAGTGTGCAGAGTTAGGGAGTCTACAGCTTGGGGTTGGGCTCTAAAATAAGATGCAGAGTTGTTTAGCCGTCAGACATTTACAGGGTGAAAGCAAGGGCTCTGGAGTGTAGCATCCTGCTGCAAAACTGGCTGTTAACTTGTGACTGGTGACACCTCAGAAATGATCCTGGGCTGCTGTGCAGGCTGTGGTGGAAGCCTCCAGCTCTGCTCCCTTGGGAAGGCACAGTGAGAAGGGGAGCAGGCTGCTGGAGGCTCCCTCCCAGCTCTCATTCAGGGGGTTCTGTAGGCAATCTTGCTGGTTGTTGGCTGTGGGGGAGGCAAAGCACCTTCTGGGGGAGCTCTGGATGAGCTCAGCCCCTGAGAAGCCACCTCAGGGTCAAAGGTGAGCTGAGAAAAGGACCTGTCTCCTGGGCAGGGAGGACACTTTCTCAGGTGTTATTTCATGTGTCTGTAACGACTGCCTTGGGAATGTGGGGTTTGAGCCCTCCCAGAACAGGCTCTTTGGGGACTCTGGGATGATGGCTCCAGTAACTGCCCGTGGCACAGCAGCTGAAGGTGGCCTCTTTGTGCCACCTAGTGAGCATCTGCCTGCTCATGGAAGCCCTTGATGAATGGGAGTCTGTGTCACTGCAGAGCAGTCCTGCTGCCAGTTTGCTTCCATCAGCAGAGCAGGACAGGCTGCAGCAGTGCCAGCTGCCACAGACCTGTGTCCCTGGGGTGCAGGTGGCAAGATGGTGCAGCTCTAAGGGAGGCACTCGAGCAGGGAAAGGCCACCCAGTGCTCAGAGTAAGGAAAGGGCTAATGGAAGACAGCTTGATTATTTATTTTTTTTTCTGCTTGCACTCTCATTAAGTGATTTCTCTGGATTGCAATGCAGTTCTTTCTTAAACTCTGCTTTACCAAGAAGAAGGAGCAGCAGTTGCTTGGCATCTTGAGCCAGAATGATTGCTGCTGCAAAGATGCCCACTGATCCTCTGGGAGATCCTCTGGGAGATCTCTTTTCCATGCAGTTTGCACCCCCTCAGCCAGGTTGCTTTACCCGGAGGTGTGTGAGGAGCTGTGGGGGTCTCGGGAAGGTCTGGGCACTTGAGCCACCCAGGAGCTCTTGTGTCACTTCACGTGAAGCTTCTCAGGAGGGAGCTGCCAGATGGAGTCTGTTGCTTGTTTCCCAGATGAGAATTCAGTGCCCCTCTCCCATTAGCAGTTTAGTTGCAGCTTTCCATAGTCTGCATTCAGTTGTTTGGCTTTTTTTTTTTTTCCCAAAGTTTGAATGTATTTCATTTTTCAGCCCTGTATTAAAGCTCTTGCTGCAGGAGGTTTTTTTTACTGTATCAATTATACATATTATGTATAATTACCTTATACATTCATATGCTGAGATCTAAAATAGAGCACATTGTCAAAGGATGCCTACAGAAAGCTGATTTTTATAATGACAGAAGCAACAAAACTGAATGCCAAGCCTCATACTTCATGGTTATTACAGCGTTTTATTGAGGAACATATGTTCTTAGCCCTTGCAATTTCAAAAGCATATTTTTAAACACTGCTATTCTCCACCATCCCTTTCTTTTATCTCTCTCAAAAAACTGTGCAGTACCCACCTGGAGGGTTTGCTGTGGTGGGGAAGTGCCAAAGGGAGAGGTTTTATCTCAGTAACCTGGCCTGGCTGCATACACCTAGGAGGTGTAATGTGTCTCTCTTGTTTTGTCAACACTGGAGCACCTGAGCGGGTAATAAAGTTGTTTTTTTGTTAGTAGTGGTTTTTTTTCCCCTCAGATATTTTGTGACTGCTCTTGCTGCAGAGCAATAATATTTAATATGCCTTCTGTAGTACTAATGGGATGTTATACTGGCTTCTTTCTCTCCAACTGCAGGTGCTAAAGCAGAGTGACACTGAGGATGGTAATTGATTTCATAAAATGTCCCCGTTTCCTTATCATGATGGATGTTTAATCCCCTTTAATTAACACAGGGAGCCAGCTTTAGCTTTTAAGTTATATGGTCTCCTCTCCAAACCACTCCCTTGCTGAAAGTGGATCATGCCTAATCTGTTTGACTTTGATATCACAAAGTACACTTCACGCCAGAGCAGCAGTTTATGTGGAATTAAGGACAAATTACCAAAAGAACTTTACAATAATATGATTAGTTGAAAGCTCTGGTCGCAGACACAATTACAGGTTTGAAAAAGCACTTCTGGAATTGTGTCTTGTCCAGGTCTGAAGCACATGGAGGTCTCTGCTGGCTGGGGAGAGCAGGATTTCTCTTCAGGGCTCTAGGTTCCCTCTGTGGGGGGAGCCTGGCTGGAGGAATCAAGGAGAACAAGTCCAGGGGAGGCCTTGCTTGTGAAATCCCAATGTACTAAAGTATCTCACTGAGCCCTTAGCAATAGGGAAGCCTCCCCTTTTCCAGCAGCAGCAGGAGGGGGGGGTTAAAGCAAGACCTGCCTGTTCCCCTGAGAACAGAGGCCTGTGGCAGGAGCTCTTCCTTCTGGGCTAAAAGCACCACTTGCAGAGAGCAGTGCTGGGGGGCTCTGCTGATTTGACCTCTCCCTGCCAGCTGGCTCAGCTGCAACTCCTGTCCTCCCCTCCCCCAGGATAGAAAAGTGGTAATCCTGGGAAGAATGACCTGATAAAGTCATGGAGCTGAACTCTTGCAGCTTTTCTGCTCCTCCCTGTGCAGTGCAGGAGGCTGGGTCCTTCTCCCCCCTGCTCTGCCAGCCTCTCTCAGACAGTGCAGGCTGGGGGAGCTGGATGGACTCTGGTGGGAAGCCCCTGGCTTGATGGGTGACAGTGAGTTCCAGGAGGGAAGGGCACTTGGCCCTCCCATCATTCATTGCTCCTAACTGCCATGTTCCCTGAGGGAGCCATTGCAGCACCAGGTGAACTGCTGACTTGATCAGCTGTGATCATAAGGCTTGATTATGGGCATCTCACTGGCCTTTGCTCCACGGAGATCCTGAGTTCCTTAAAGCTAGAGGAGCTGGAATCACAGATGTGTTTTGCCCTGGAGGGGCTGAGGACTCTGAATTTCTGACTTTTCATTTTGCTCCATGCAGAGGATGAATTTTTGTCTGAGTTTTGCTCTGCAGAAGAGGAATCCCAGGATGGGGGGAGTTGGAAGGGGCTGCTAGAGATGGAGTCCACCCCCCTGCCAGAGCAGGGTCACCCAGGGCTTCTGCCCCTTGTCCCTGTAGGACTCTCCCTGGCCCTTGGTGAACCTGCCCTTGCTCTGCAGCCTCTCCTGCCCCAGCCAGGCTCTGCATCTGCCTCCACACGAGGAGCCTGGGGTTGCCTGGTGTGCACAGCTCCCAGCCCCCTCCTGCCAGCAGAGGCTGAGAGGCTTGTTGGGGTGGAGTGTGGGAGGAAGGGGGGGCAGGGGGAGGCCATTTGGCCGTGATGGGCTCCTTGCTGCTCACAAATTTCCTTCCTGCCTCTGCTATCCCATCTCATCTGTTTCACAGCCCTGCACTTTTGGATGGAGCACGAGGGGAATTTATGGTGATGGTTGATTTATAGAGTAACTGCAACACCATTTGCTCTCGGGCAGATCTGGCAAAGCAAGACCTTTTTGTGTTGATCAAAGGGGCAGAGGAAGGAACAGTGATATTCATTAGAAGAACTAACAGGCAAGTGAGATAAAGTGTGGCCGGGCAGAGGAGCGTGGCCCTCCTTCCCCTGCAGAGCTGGCAGGGAGAGCTGCTCTGGAACAGGCTCCCTGCCTGCTGGATGCTCCCAGCCCCACGGGAGGGGGGATCTATTGAGATGCAGAGTTGCATCCCCCTGTAATTCCCTGAGAAATGAGAGCAGTGCAGCAGTGAGTTATTAATACAGCCTTTCAAGCTTCATAGACCCTGCTCATTAGTTAATCAATACAAATCACCCCGTGCTGCTGCTGCTGCTCCAGGGAGATTCCTCCAGGCTCCCCTGGGGGCTGGAGGTGGTGCTGGGGGTGAAGGGCACTGCTGATCCCCAAGGGGATGGTGCTGGGTGGGGTGTCACAGGCACAGCTCCTGCAGCTGGAGGGGTGTCCATGTAGTTATCCAAAAAAAACAGCTGAAGAGTTAGGAGCTCTAACTTGTGCTAAGTGGATTATCTTCCCACTCAGGCACCTGCAATTGGAATAGAGGAGATTTTTCTTTTTAATAGGCTTGGATTTTGTTGTTGTTGTTGTGCTTTATTAAGCTGTGGTAGACAGGTTATTAAAAGATAGTTTTTCCAGGGACAGCACTGTGGGGAGGCAGGGCTGGGGTGTTGCCTTCATTCCCCTCACCTCACTTTGAGAGGAGGTGCCATGGAGTTGAAGCCAAACTCTTGGATGGGGTCCCCTGTGGAGCTGAGCTGAGGAGGGACTGTGGCCCTGTCTGAAGAGCTCAGGCAGCTCCCTGCTCACACCCCTTCCATCCCTCCTGCTTTCCCTTGGCTCTTGTGTCTGTGCTTCCACCCCAAGTCATCATCTCCTGCTGCTTCTTGTCTAAACCCCTTGCCAAGGCCATAGGATCAGTTCCTGCTCTGCCAGGTTAGTTTCCATGTCCATCTGCACTGGCCCTGGTCAGTTAGCTTGTGGAAATTCTAACCCCTAGAGGTTGGGGTGATCTCTGAGCTACAGCAAAGTGAGATCCTTGCAATCTTGGATCCCCCTTTGTCCCTCTCCCTGCTGAGGACACTGGTCTGTGATCACACCTTGTATTGCCAGCAGCATCTTCAGGGGCCCAGCCTTTCAGATGGGTGCCTCATTTCCTGCCAGGTTGTGAGTCCCTCCCAGCAAACTGGGCCCAGCCTGTGTGGGGAGGAGGGTCTCTGATCCAAGAAGCCTCTCACTGCAGCTCACTCTTGTGGTTTAAAGTGTCTGCTCAAAGCTCAGGCCTGATTGGGAATGAAGATCTATGGAATTCTGACAGGATCACAGATGGGTTTTAACAAGGGAGGCTTTTGAACAGTGCACTGTGCCACTGAGACAGGATGGGAGGAGCTGCTTCCATCTTCACATCAGCAGCCTGATCTGACCTGGGCCTGGGGGAGGAGTGAGCTTGCAGAGCCTGCCTTGGTGTGGCCCTGGAGGCAGGGGGTGGACAGAGCAGGAGGAGCCAGCAGTGGTGCTGCAGAGCTCTGTCTCCAGTCCCGTTTTGTTAACACCTAGGCAGAAAGCAGCAGGCTTTTTGTTTTGTTTTCTTCACTCAGCAGAGAACCACAGAAGTGCTCAGGTTGGAAAAGTCCTTCAAGATCATCAGTCCAACCTCAGCCCAACCCTGCTCCCCCAACCCTAACAGCC